>CAWUFW010026216.1:0-35721 GCA_963921515.1 Calotriton arnoldi | reverse complement strand
CGGGCCGGAAAAGCACCGACCGACTCGGAGCCGGAAAAATTACCGACCGACACGTACCAGTGGCGCCCGACACGCCAAGTACGATGCAAGCCGCGATAAATCCGACCGACACGTCAGGAAACCAAGCCGACCGACCGAGCCGCTCGGAAAATAGCAATCCGGCCGGAAAAACACGCGAATCCAACCGACCGACACGCACCCGGAACAAATCCGACCGAATCGTACCCGCCAACTCCAACCCGCAAAGTACGATGCAAGGCGCGAAAACCCGACCGAGTCGGACGGAGGACAAGCCGTACGACCGACACGCATACAAAACCGAGCCGAAGCAACACAATACACCGCGACCGACGCGTACGCAGCATACAAAACTGCACAAACACAGCGTGAACGAAACGGAGAACACCGTACGAGACCAATGCAGGGTCCGACTCGGTCACAAGAACGTTTCCAACATACACAAACAGCACAAAGGAAAAATCACCCAAAAAAAGGCCAAACAAGCAATTAGCAAGCCAATAAATACTGGGGGGGTGGGGACAGAGAACAAAGACACACCCACAACTCCACCTATATAAAGGACACAAATCACTACCATGAGCCTTTGCAAATGCCATTCCACTGCCAGCACCCAAGAGAAAGCAACCACACACCCACAGCTCACCCCTCACACAAGCCACACACCATCAGCACACCAACAAATACCTACCTCACATACACCCAGCAAAACACACACTCACACACCCTCACCTGCACACCAACACACACATCACTCACCATCACCACCCATCACCATGCCCCCCAAGAAGAATCCCAAGTTCCTAGATTGTGAATTGGAAGTCCTGGTAGACGAGATCCTCAGGGTGGAGCCACAGCTGTTTGGCACTCTGGTCCAACAGACCCCCATGTCGCAGAAAACCAAGATGTGGGAGAGGATCATCAACAGGGTGAACGCCCAATCACCATGTCGGCGCACAAAGACGGACATCCAGAACAGGTGGTATGACGTGCGCAGGAGGGTACGGGACCTGCTGAAGATAGACTACATCAACAGCCAACATACCGGCAGTGGCCCTCCTGCCAAGCCAATATACCTCAGGCCCTGGGAGGAGAAGGTGCGGGCCATCCTTCCGCCAGTGAGCGTATATGGACTAGAGAACATCCCAGAGCCTGGTGAGTACACAACAAATGTACACAATAAACTGCCACAAAACACACACATCACTGTCAAGGGGAGAGTCAAACCATGCACACATAGCAATTACACAGCAACTAGAACAGAATCATCCCAAAATGTGTATGTCAGTCAGATAAACACAACACATGCCATCAAAAAAGTCACATCCAACTGTGCCAACACATGTACAAACACAACCACAACTACAGCTAGGCAGTGGCACAAATAGAACTAACACACACATCCACACATGTAGCCACCACAACAACACCAACACACAGTGAAGACCACTCAAAGGAAGGAATTCTGTGTATGCTGGCCAAGTCAGTGTAGCCAATAGCATCATGGGAGTCGCAGTCACACATATTGCCCCCCCCCACAACTGTCCCATCAACACCACCCTGAACCATGCTCACATCACAGGGAGTGGAGAAGGACTCACAAGATGGCTGACACTGGCTACTGCTGTGGGGAGCACAAGGCCCTGCTGCCAACTGTGCACCAACAAACAGCAGGACACCACTGACTGACATCCTGAGAGACAACTTACACTCCCTGCAATGCAAGCACGTTCCATGGTGGGATATCTGGCTGGCTGGGTGGGAAGGGGGACTTGCAGCACTGACCATAGTCACCAGCACCTCCCCTCACACCCCCCCAACACAAACTCCACAGTACCCACCTGGTAGAATGCAATGCCCTCCATCCTAACACAAGATCCCACAAAGCACCACCACCCTGGGTTATGTTGTGTGAAGCACAGGGACACTCTTGGGACTCTTAGCCAAACAACTGCCAGGACAACACTCCCAGCCATCCTGTCAGCACAGCCAGCCCACCCCACAGGGAAGCAGAGTCAAAAGGAAGGAAGCATGGGCATGCTGGGAAGGGGGTGGAGGCAATAGCATGATGGGAGTCGTAGTCACAGACATTGCTCAGCCTCACAACTGGCCCATCAACACCACCCTGAACCATGCTCACATCACAGGGAGTGGAGAAGGACTCACAAGATGGCTGACACTGGCTACTGCTGTGGGGAGCACAAGGCCCTGCTGCCAACTGTGCACCAACAAACAGCAGGACACCACTGACTGACATCCTGAGAGACAACTTACACTCCCTGCAATGCAAGCACGTTCCATGGTGGGATATCTGGCTGGCTGGGTGGGAAGGGGGACTTGCAGCACTGACTATAGTCACCAGCACCTCCCCTCACACCCCCCCCACACAAACTCCACAGTACCCACCTGGTAGAATGCAATGCCCTCCATCCTAACACAAGATCCCACAAAGCACCACCACCCTGGGTTATGTTGTGTGAAGCACAGGGACACTCTTGGGACTCTTAGCCAAACAACTGCCAGGACAACACTCCCAGCCATCCTGTCAGCACAGCCAGCCCACCCCACAGGGAAGCAGAGTCAAAAGGAAGGAAGCATGGGCATGCTGGGAAGGGGGTGGAGGCAATAGCATGATGGGAGTCGTAGTCACAGACATTGCTCAGCCTCACAACTGGCCCATCAACACCACCCTGAACCATGCTCACATCACAGGGAGTGGAGAAGGACTCACAAGATGGCTGACACTGGCTACTGCTGTGGGGAGCACAAGGCCCTGCTGGCAACTGTGCACCAACAAACAGCAGGACACCACTGACTGACATCCTGAGAGACAACTTACACTCCCTGCAATGCAAGCACGTTCCATGGTGGGATATCTGGCTGGCTGGGTGGGAAGGGGGACTTGCAGCACTGACCATAGTCACCAGCACCTCCCCTCACACCCCCCCAACACAAACTCCACAGTACCCACCTGGTAGAATGCAATGCCCTCCATCCTAACACAAGATCCCACAAAGCACCACCACCCTGGGTTATGTTGTGTGAAGCACAGGGACACTCTTGGGACTCTTAGCCAAACAACTGCCAGGACAACACTCCCAGCCATCCTGTCAGCACAGCCAGCCCACCCCACAGGGAAGCAGAGTCAAAAGGAAGGAAGCATGGGCATGCTGGGAAGGGGGTGGAGGCAATAGCATGATGGGAGTCGTAGTCACAGACATTGCTCAGCCTCACAACTGGCCCATCAACACCACCCTGAACCATGCTCACATCACAGGGAGTGGAGAAGGACTCACAAGATGGCTGACACTGGCTACTGCTGTGGGGAGCACAAGGCCCTGCTGCCAACTGTGCACCAACAAACAGCAGGACACCACTGACTGACATCCTGAGAGACAACTTACACTCCCTGCAATGCAAGCACGTTCCATGGTGGGATATCTGGCTGGCTGGGTGGGAAGGGGGACTTGCAGCACTGACCATAGTCACCAGCACCTCCCCTCACACCCCCCCAACACAAACTCCACAGTACCCACCTGGTAGAATGCAATGCCCTCCATCCTAACACAAGATCCCACAAAGCACCACCACCCTGGGTTATGTTGTGTGAAGCACAGGGACACTCTTGGGACTCTTAGCCAAACAACTGCCAGGACAACACTCCCAGCCATCCTGTCAGCACAGCCAGCCCACCCCACAGGGAAGCAGAGTCAAAAGGAAGGAAGCATGGGCATGCTGGGAAGGGGGTGGAGGCAATAGCATGATGGGAGTCGTAGTCACAGACATTGCTCAGCCTCACAACTGGCCCATCAACACCACCCTGAACCATGCTCACATCACAGGGAGTGGAGAAGGACTCACAAGATGGCTGACACTGGCTACTGCTGTGGGGAGCACAAGGCCCTGCTGCCAACTGTGCACCAACAAACAGCAGGACACCACTGACTGACATCCTGAGAGACAACTTACACTCCCTGCAATGCAAGCACGTTCCATGGTGGGATAACTGACTGGGTGGGTGGGTGGGTGGGAAGGAGGTCTGGCTGTCAACCAAACACAATCAATGCAGACCATGTTCACACCCCAGAGAATACATAGAAATGCCCAAATAATGCAGGACAATGTGCCACACCAATATCAACCCCTGACTGTGACGACTTAGGACAATACAATGTACAGGCCCGCACCCCGAGGCACAGTCACAACTGTCAGGTGTGTCAACCACTGATGCCTGCAGAAACATGACATACATTGTTTGTGTCTCCCAAAAACAGGTGATGATAGGGACACAGCAGCAGACGCTGAGGAGTCCCAGTCCCAGGCTCAAGAGGATGCCGAGCTCACTGGCGTCGTACAGCCTCTGTCCTCCTCGGACGATGAACAACCTGGCACATCCGGTGCAAGTCAACATGCTGCACCAGCAGGACCACCAGCTGCAGCACCAGCAGGTCCACCAGCTGCACCCCCTGCACCCACCCCTCCAACGACTGTCACCACGAATACCATCCCTGCCGACATGGACAGAATAAGGAACAACACCAGCGCAGTGACCCTGGACCAACCTGGGGCCATGGACACCACCACCACCACCACCCCCAAGGTGGACCAGGGTTATCTGTGCGTGCAACTGCACACACTGCACATGTCAGCAGGGGTGGTGGGAGGGGTGGGAGACAGAGGTCGCTGCTTGCAGACGTTGCTGGTGTGCATGAAGACCCACAACTGGTACGCATAGCTGATGCGTACCAGTCCAGCACCGGAGAGCTCAGCCAGGTAGTGGGGCTCCTCAGAGACATCAAACAGCAGCAGGCTGCCCATCATGCCCGCTTGGACTCCCACATGTCCCACGTGGAGTCACACATGTCACGTGTGGACTCCCACATGTCCCGCGTGGAGTCCAAGTGGGATGTACTACATGAGATGACGGCGGTGCACAGGGACATTTTACAATGCCTCCGCCAGATGAACAGCAACCAGTCCACACCTCCCTGTGTGCCAACAACATCTGGTACCGAACAAACTGCAACTGCCACAGGGAGGGAGGAGGACTCTGGCGGAGAGTCCCCTGCACCGCAGCAGCCTGCACTTGAGGGCCCCCCCCAAGAAGAGGGGTCGTCCGAGGAGGGGAAAGTGAGAGGCTGATGGCCAAGCGCAACTCCCAGGAAGCCTGAACCTGTTCTGGATTTTCGCCTTTGTGCACAGACTGTTCACCCTGTTGATGGCAACACTACTCCCACACATTGCATGGGGAGTACAAGTTGGAACAATGTGTCAGACAACTGTGGCCCCGATACTGGGGATCCTGTCTACCTGGACTTTCTATTCATCTAGGAACTTGGGATTGCAAGATTCATGTACAGCACAATCCATCCTATGCACTATTATCACAGATGTATCACAATAAACACACTAATACACCATACTTGCCTCTGTCGTGATTCCAACGTGGGTGCTGTTATGGGGATGATGAACTGCAAAATTACACTGTGTATGCGAACTGCAACAGCAAGGACAACACAGGCATGTGAGTACAGGCAACGTGACACATATGAGGGAGACACACCACCAGGGCTACACAACACATACACACCTAGGCCATCTGACTCATTGCCTACACTGATGTTGCCAGGGAAGACGGTGCAATGCACAGACACCACACCCATTCCCAGTTGTAGTCAAGTAGCCCACAGGTGCAGTAAGCAAATGGCAGTCAAATGTGTGACCACAGACAACGCACATCACTAAGTGAAGCACAGGTTTATTACACAGTAGCAACATGCCGTAACCACTACAGATGCAAGGTAACCCCACCTGGTAGCGGGCACACAGTCAACAACTGTAGACAGAAGGAAGTCCATGGGTGTGGCGCACATCACCTGTAGGGACACAACAGCTACCAGCCTGGATGTGCAATCACGTCGTCGGTGGACACAGTTGACCAAACGAATCTGAAAGTACCCTGTGAAGGACAGAAATGACACACAGTCAAAAGCAATGCAGTACAGGACAGAACAGCAAAACTCATGCACAATACATGTTACAAGATACCCACCCAGAACCAAGTTAGCATGTCAACACTGTTGGGGAGTACAGCCCACCTGTCACCACACATCGCAACACACATCCTGTCAAGTAGCCCATGGACACACTCCAACAGCACCAGAGCACCACCCACACATCATGCCAACTCACATCATTCACATGACACCTCAGGATACTCACATTCAGCTAAAGAAGTTGGTGATGAGCTGTGTGCGGACATCACCATCACCATCATCATCATCATCGTCACTGGCATCGTGGTCCAGGCCAGGATCCTCCACAGGTGGCGGATGTTGGTCATCGTCATCCTGGATGAGAGGCAACTCCTTCCGCACTGCCAGGTTGTGGAGCATGCAGCAGACGATGATAATCTTGCACACTTTCGCAGGGGCATATGGGAGGGACCCTCCGGTCTTGTCCAGGCAGCGGAAGCGGCTCTTCAGGAGACCAAAGGTCCGCTCAATCACTCTCCTGGTCCGACCATGTGCCTCATTGTAGCGCATCTGGGCAGGTGTCACAGGGTTCCTGAGGGGTGTCAGCAACCACGGCATGTTGGGGTATCCCGAGTCACCTACGGACAGACAAGTGCACATCAGCTGACTTGGAAAAGTGGGCGGAATACTACAGATCAGATCACACACAATGGCACAAAGTCAGTACACACCGACAAGCCAGGCACGCTGGTTCTGCATCTGTGCCATCAACCTGGGGATGCGACTACTCCTCATCACAAAGGCATCGTGTGCTGAACCAGGGAAACGGGCACACACGTGTGTGATGGTCATGTCTGCAAGACACACCACCAGTGCATTGACCGAGTGGTAGTGCTTGCGGTTCCTGTAGGCCTGCTCCTGGGCCTGTGGTGGTACCAAAGCCACATGTGTCCCATCAATGGAGCCAATGACATGCGGCATCCTCCCCAGGGCATAAAAGTCACTCTTCACGTCAGTGAGTCGTCGCAGTCTAGGGAAATAGATGTACCGGTTCAGGAAGAGCAACATTGCCGCCAAGAAATCGCGGAGCACACGGCTGAACATGGTCTGTGACATCCCACCAGCAGACGCCACAGTATGTTGGAAGGTACCGGTGGCAAAGAAGTGTAGGGCTGCCATCACCTTCACCTTGGGGGTCAGCGCTGTAGGATACGGCCGGCCAGGCTGCAAATGTGGGGACAACTGCACTGCAAAATCCTCAATCAGCTGCCTGGTGAAGCGGTACCGTCGGATGCTGTCCCGTTCCACCATCGTTGCCAGGTCTGGGAATGGCCGATGGACAGCAGGAGCCCTGCAGTGCAGAGGAGAAGTAAGCAAGATCGTCAGTCACCCCACATATGCGGCATTGAACACACTCAAGATCCCAACATACATCATCATGAGGCACAACTACATGAAGTGTGCAGTACCGGAACGACATGTATGGTACATACATGGCCAACATCTGTCAACACGGTCCTACAGGTGGCATCAATTTGTCCCAGGTTGGCCCATTGGATATCATGATGCTGTGTCACAGTCACCCCCCAGTGACATGTGAGGACAGATGTGCCCCAGGCACCACAGCTCAACGACAGGCACATTCCCAGGGACCCTGTAATGCCACATGGACACTGGCATCACCTGGAGTATCATGTGTACACCACAACAAAACAAACATGACCCCCACAGGTAGTGGCCACACTTGCCATGGCAGGAGAGCCATGGACGTCTGTGACACACACGCACAACATCAGAGTCCATGCACACACAACGTGGATGTGGAGACTGTCTCCCATTGTGCACATGAAATCAGAGACATTGTAAACACTACATGCACAAAGACTGTGGAGGGCCATCACTATTGTGCCACTGGGACACCCTGGCTCAAACATACCGTCCCACATGGGACTCACGGGGTATGTGACATGACATACACAAACACCACTGTGAAATGTGACCATGACACATGCACAGATATGAACAGTTGCACATCACAGTGGTCACGTACACGTAACACCCAGGATCCTGTCCCCATTAACACGTGCACAGCCTGGGGGTGGCTGCCCACAGGTGACACCCACAGGACAACATGTACACCAACATACACACAATAGGAAATGCAGCCTTACATGCCTTATGATAAGGTTTGGACAGGCTGTCGTGATGTAGGTGTGCCCCTCACTCCCTGGGAGCTATCTGTGGCTGGCACATGTCCATCTGAGACAGGCATGCTGACCTATGCCAGTCACATATACAGTGATGCGTTGAACAGCAATGGACCGATCGGTGCCTCCGGCCGGCCCATTGCATTCAATGTGTGCGGGTACGCGTTGTACCCCTGTGCGCGTTGAACTGCAATGGACCGATCGGTGCCTCCGGCCGGCCCATTGCTTTCAATGTGTGCGGGTACGCGTTGTACCCCTGTGCGCGTTGAACAGCAATGGACCGATCGGTGCCTCCGGCCGGCCCATTGCATTCAATGTGTGCGGGTACGCGTTGTACCCCTGTGCGCGTTGAACAGCAATGGACCGATCGGTGCCTCCGGCCGGCCCATTGCATTCAATGTGTGCGGGTACGCGTTGTACCCCTGTGCGCGTTGAACAGCAATGGACCGATCGGTGCCTCCGGCCGGCCCATTGCTTTCAATGTGTGCGGGTACGCGTTGTACCCCTGTGCGCGTTGAACAGCAATGGACCGATCGGTGCCTCCGGCCGGCCCATTGCTTTCAATGTGTGCGGGTACGCGTTGTACCCCTGTGCGCGTTGAACAGCAATGGACCGATCGGTGCCTCCGGCCGGCCCATTGCTTTCAATGTGTGCGGGTACGCGTTGTACCCCTGTGCGCGTTGAACAGCAATGGACCGATCGGTGCCTCCGGCCGGCCCATTGCTTTCAATGTGTGCGGGTACGCGTTGTACCCCTGTGCGCGTTGAACAGCAATGGACCGATCGGTGCCTCCGGCCGGCCCATTGCTTTCAATGTGTGCGGGTACGCGTTGTACCCCTGTGCGCGTTGAACAGCAATGGACCGATCGGTGCCTCCGGCCGGCCCATTGCTTTCAATGTGTGCGGGTACGCGTTGTACCCCTGTGCGCGTTGTACCTCAATGGACCGATCGGTGCGCACCCATTGACAATGGGCTTGCCTGGCAACGGACGCGTTTTCGAATTTCGAACGAGTCGGTTGCTGGAAAATCAGTTGGTCACCCACAACAATGTTGCAAAATCATGTATGTCATGAAGTTGAAGTTTTGAAGGATGCTGTGGGCGTGTTTTGGTGCTGCTATTCCATGGATTGGCCAGATTCAGAAGATGCAAACGACTTGGACCTATCACTTTGGACACAAGGGACAGTATCTGCCTCTCCAGCACATATATATTGCTGCCTGTTCCCCTGAGAGCCCACTTGCCTGCACTACATGCTCCAGGACGACATCTGCCACTGCACTGCTGCTGTCTCTGCCCCTCTGGACCCTGCAATGGCACGTACTGTGGAGAGAGCCCCAGCCTTCAGCCTTGAGGAGAACCAGGCCCTGCTGGACAGCCTACTTCCACAGTACAGCAAGCTGTATGGGACACCAGGGGAGCAGGTGAGTGTTCTGTGCACTGCCTTTCTGAATGTGCATTTTGTCTGACTAGCAAGGCTGAGAGTCAGCACACCACTGGCTAGCAGGCTCACTGAGTAGTTGTCACCCCCCATAGTGTGTAGTGACTTGCACTGGACAGGTATGGTGCAGTGACAGTGCTTCTGAACAGGGTTTTACTCCCCATGCAATGATACCATGTAGTGACTTCTGGAAAACTGTCCATGGGCAGCCGTGCACTGCCTGGGTACACCATGTGCCCCTGTGATTGCGACATGTATATGCAACTGTGTCATGCACGGATATGTTGCATGTGTAGTAATGGCCTTATCACTTTGTCATCCTGACAGGCTTCTGCCCATCGGAAGCATGAGATATGGAAGGACATCGTCCGGGCTGTCCGGTCCGTGGGGGTCTACAAGCGCCGGATCCGCAACTGCCAAAAGAGGTGGCAGGACCTTCGGGGCTGGACCCGGAGGATTGCACGGGTCCAGCTGAAGCTGTCGCCTCCTCGCAGGAGGGGCGGAACACGGACCCTGACCCCCCACATGCTCAGGATCCTGGCGGTGGTCTTTCCAGACCTGGATGGGCAGCTGAAGGCCAGAGAGCAGCAAGGAGGGGGTGAGTCAAAGACTGCACTGTGTACTCTGTCTAACATGCTATGTGCCCTCCTCGGGCCAGGTTGAACTGCCACAGTACAGCAGTCATGTTGTCCAGGAGCCATGTCCCTCTATTGTGCACTGCCCAC
The DNA here is from genome assembly GCA_963921515.1 of Calotriton arnoldi. Lineage (NCBI taxonomy): Eukaryota > Metazoa > Chordata > Amphibia > Caudata > Salamandridae > Calotriton > Calotriton arnoldi. The sequence goes on along the minus strand of CAWUFW010026216.1, from coordinate 25,357 downwards.
TCCTCATCTGATACCCAGGTGTGGCCCTTACATGCAGGGAATTCTGTCACTTAGGACTGTGTCCTTGCAGTTTGCTTGACTCAAGGTGGGAGACAGCATCTGTTTCCCTGACTCTGTGGTGGGCATCATGGGTGGGTCCATTGCTTACACAATGCCTGTATTCTGACATGTATTCAGCGTGTTACTTTGATCTGTGGTCCAATTGCTGAGCTGATCCACCACATGTGGCTGGGGTACCTGGCACACACCCATGCTGCGGGTGGGAACAATGTTTGGGCCCCAGGAGTATGTATATGACGTGTGTCACACATACTTAGCCAGCTGCCTACAGTCCAGGGCTCATCCCTCATTCATGTGGGGCTGGACAGTCATGCCTACTCCAGGCCATACAATACACTCTGTACTCCCACTCCCGTGTATCAGCGGACACATTGTGCACAGTGATTTGACCCCTCAGGTGTCTGCCTCTGTGTCAGTGTGCTGTGGATTAGTCGCCAGGACTGCTGTGGAGTTTCTTGGTAGGGGCTCAGCATGCCACTGGAGATGTGACCATAGGAGACGATACTTGTGTGACACATAGGTGTCTGATCAGCTGCCCATGCAGAATGGGGCATGTAAATGTGAAGTTCAGGCAGCTGTTCCCCATGCACAGCAGAGTGTGAGGGGCTCAGGTTCAGAGGGTAGTGTCACAGGTCTCCCATATGTCCAATAGGTATGACCTGGACAGATGAGGGTTAAGAGGATGTGTTGTGGGGGATGTACATGTGCACTTGTGCAGCTCCAGGACTTGCATTCCCCATGACCTACTATTGTGACACAGTGCAGAGTGTTGTTGTCTGGCTGCAAAGTCATACATCACTGAGACAGTGATGTATGACTTTGCAGTCATGCCTCCGCCATGGCATGTGTCTACTGATTGGTGATCCTGCAGGGGAGTGACATGTGCTACATGCACACCATAGTGGCGCTGGCTATCAGGACATGGGTGCATCATGGTGTCTGTCGCTGGTATGCATCACATGCATTTCCTATTTGACTCTGGGCATCCCTTACATCCGTAAACCTGTACTGACTCAGTGGCAAGAGCTGTGATGTGTCCACACCGTGTCCTCTGCACTGTCCAACTACTGTGTACTTGGTGCATGTGTCAACACTGGGGTGTTGCAATCCAACAGACACCAGACAGATGGGTGCAAGGCCATGTGGGATGTGAGTGCCATGCTTGGCATCAGACTGACAATTGACTTCTCCTGTTCAATTAGTGCACTTTTAGCAATGTACAACTAATGATGCCAGGGCTTGCTCTGTGATGTGCTGTGCTCACAGTGGTGTGTGCGTTATGTGCAGGTGACTGATGTCTGTCTGTTTCCCCATTGTTTGCAGATACATCCACGGCCACGGAAGGGGACAGCTCCACGGACCAGGAGGAGCCGGAGAGCCAGACTGGGTCAGCAGCCGAGGAGTGGTCGGAGGGACCCAGTGGCACGGAGGGCGAGGGGAGCCACACCGAGGAGTCCTCAGCAGCATCCACCTCAGCTGAGGACCAGAGCAACTCGGAGGATGACTCCCTTGTGGAGGCGGGTGTCAGCAGCCACCACACCCCAGCTAGTGTTGCTGTCCCCGCCACCACCAGCACCACCACCGCCCTCCCATCGGCTCCCATTCCCCAGGTCCGTGGAGGCTCCCATGTCCGGGAGCGTGTCTCCTTTGGGCCAGGCACCGCACCCCCTGCCCCTGTGTCCCCTGCTGCCCTGAGTGAGGAGTCTGTGTACCTCCTTCGCCAGCTCCATGTAGGGCAGACAGCCATGCTGAGTGTCCTCCATGCGCACACCGCGCTGTTGACTCAGCTGGTGTCGTTCATGGAGGGCATCTCATCGGGCATGTCTGACCTACAGAGGGGCAATAGGTCCATGGACTCCTCCCTGACGGCAGCAGTGTCCCTCCTCAAACGGTCCCTCACCCCTCCTGCCTCTGCTCCATCCACACTCCCCAGCACCTTACCCATCCCAGGCACACACACACCGGCACAGGCACACACCAGCACACACACATCCAGCACACTGACACACACGCCAATGACAAAACGCACACGCACGCACATTCAGGGGACTGAAGCCAGACTCACAGGGGATGGGGCCCTGGAACACACACACGCATCCACATGCACTGCGCAGTCCTCAGTTCCCTCTCCCTCCAAAGCACCCTCCCTTGCCTCACCTGCAACCCCAAAGTCACAGCAGCTCTTCCTCTGTGACCTCGGCCTCTTCCCCACCGATGAAGCTGCCCCAGCATCCCGGGGGAAGAGGAAGCCCACCCACACGGAGCAGAGTGCCCCTCGCCCCCGGACACCCTCCCCCAGGCGCAGACGGACTGAGGCCCCCACCCGCAAGTCCCCCCGGAGTGGTAAGAGCAAGACCCCGCCACCGCCCTGCAGCTCAGGCACAAGGTCTCCGTCCTCCATCCCTCAGGCCCCCACTGCACAGGTGCCCCCACCACACCCTGCCCCAGGTTCCCCCACCCACAGATATACCATCCCCAAGAGGATCCGGCCTTCTCCCCTGCCACTTGCTCTCCCAGCACCACACCCCCCGCTGCGCTTGTCTGTGCCACTGATGTGGTGAGGGTGTCCTCCCCCTCTGTCCAACCCACCTTGCCTGTTCCCCATTCTCCTCCCCTGGAGGTAGGCACTGCAGTGGAGTCCACTACCGCCCTGTCTGACTTGGGCACTGCAGTGGCGGACCTGTCCACCCCATCTGCAGGGTCCACTGCAGTTGTGCCGGCACCCACGACATCTGAGTCATGCCCCCAGTTGTGCCGGCACACACCATGTCAGACACCTCCACTGCAGTTGTCAGTGGCTCTCCAGCACCCACCACCCCTTCCCTGACTCCCCTGGTGAGCCCTGATCCTGTCCCTGCGGTGCCTGGCCTGCCCCCCGGTTGCCCCTCCTAGTGGATTGTCCCTGGTATTGTGCAGGCATGCGTAGGGTGACATCTGCCAGTGTCACCCTGTTTGAACTTTGACAATGGACTGGCCATTGGCCTTTGCTCTAATTTCTTCTGGACGTCGTTATCAAACAACACATATGCTGAATAAAGCAACTTTCTTTTCTCTAGTGCTCATGCTTCAGATGTACATGTTGTTGGTGCAGCTAACCATGCCCTTGCTGCAGTGATGGTGATATCTGGTCTCATGATTATGAAGTGTTACTGTGCAGGAACCCATGTGGTCCAGGGGGAATGTGTCCTATCATGTGGTGTATCCATGTCATCAATAGCAGCATCTGAGGGTGTCATGTGTTCAGTATTTGGCAATGGGTTTCCTACTTACATTGGCAATTTCATATCTGTGGCTTCCACCCCTGCACATCTGTTGTGCCTGCCATCGTTGCATTTGTCTACTTCCCTGACCGTGTTGCCATCTCCAGTGGACATGCAGGTTTGGGCATCAATGGGGAGGGACTCATCCGTGTAGTCAGTGCAACATTGCTATACAAGTGTGTTGGATCTGTGCTGATGATTCCGTTGGCACATCCATGACCAGGCTGATGTGATGGGAGCCCTCATTTGGTGCTAATTGTTGATTGTGTGACCAAGTGCTCAGCTGACATGATGGGGCCCTACTGAGGCAACATATGGCACAGCTTTCCTCACACAGGAGTGGAGTCCCCTCATGGCAGTGTGTACACGTGTGACATTGCCTGCGCCCAAGGTGTGTGTTGTATGTGCATGTCTGTGTGTTCACTTCCATTCATCTGCGCATGCTGTGATCCCTAGTGTTGTACCTGTTTGTGATGCTTGCTGACTTGAGCTATGTTCCCCCAAAGTCTTCTCCCTGTGTTCTCTGTGATGTGGGTGCATGGCACATTACTGGTCATCAGGGTGTCACCCATAGGTGTGTTTGCTGTCAGGGCAGAGTTTGTGTGCAGACGCAGATGGGTCACAGTCAGGTTTCCCTTTGGCACTTGTTGTTTGCCCCTGTCATGTGATTTCCAGTTTGTGTTATCTTTCAGTGATTGTGACACGTTGTGTGTGTGACTGCTGGCACTCCTTAGGGTCCGGGCTGCAATGTTGGTTGTTGTCTATGTGTGTTCTTTGTGGGTGACCTTGGCTTCTTCATTGGTGTGTGACTGTGGCTGGGATCCCATTGGTCGGTGTGGTATTGCCGTCATGTCCATGTACAGCGTAGTGTGCAGTGTGTCAGACATTCAGGAGTCTTGTTGAGTGTCCATGTGTGATGTGTTTCTACACCTTGGTTCCCACCCACCACCCTGGAATAGTCATGGGTGCATGTGCAATGTCACCAGTGCATGTGTACTTCACTGCTGCACATTGTTGGAGGTCGAGGGGTGTGGTCTTGAGTGTGTGCAGATGAGAGTTGTTGCCCGGCTAGGCCCCTGCCTCCATGTTGGCCTTGGCTTACTGGCCATGCTGATTGATTTGTGCTTGTGTAGGTGTGATGGTAGTTTGTTGCTCAGGACACCTGACTGTGGTTCACAGTGTGAACGACATTTAGCTTTGTCATCACAGTGGTATTTTTATTCAGCCCAGGGTCACCACATTGTGGGGGCCCTGGGGGTGGTGCTGTGGTGTGTCTGTGACTTGCTGTGTCAGTTGTTGTTCCTACGTGCCTGTGTGACATGTGTGTTTTGTGCTCCCTCTCACCTGTCAATGCCTGCTTGCCCACATAGGGGATTTGGATCCATGAGTTACCTTAGTGTGGCAGTGTATGCACATCTGTATGATTGGTATTCAGCTCTCCTCATGTGTTGTGTTGTTGCCTGGGGACACTGGCACCCCCACCCCTCACCTGCTGTGTATGATGACAGTGTTGGTCTGCCTGTTTGTGTTTGTGCATCTGCACCACTGCATTGGCATATCTTGGGTGTGCCATTGGCTGTATGTTGTTTGGTGTGTTTCCCCTGCTGTCCCTGGGACTCCTAGGTCATCGGTCAGCACAGTGATCATGGTTTGTGTGTCCCATTGCTGCCATGGTATGGTATCTGTTCACCTCACATCTGCTGTCTCCACAGGGTATCTGCATTTGTGTGCCCATTGGTGCAAATATGTGGTTCTGCATTCTGATGGTCACTTCTGTCATTGTGTCATTGATGACTGTTGACGGTCTCAGCCCCCATGGGTGTTGTTTGTCTGCACATGGCCAAAGGAATGTTTCATTTGCACTGCAGTATTTGGCTCCCCCAATTTATGTTGCAATGGGACACATACACTACTTTGCCACAGATGAGTTTTTGGTTCTGTGACCAGGAATGATCCATGCAGTTTGGCAGTTGCAGCTCTTTCTTTGTCAACAATTACCTTTTGGTCACTGTGATGATGAGGGTGTAGACCCCATTGCCACAATGGTCAAAATGTGCTTCAGCTATGGACCCCACACTTGCCTTTTGGTCACTGTGATGATGGGGGTTTAGTCCCCATTGCCACAATGGTCAAAATGTGCTTCAGCTATGGACCCCACACTTGCCTTTTGGTCACTGTGATGATGGGGGTTTAGACCCCATTGCCACAATGGTCAAAATGTGCTTCAGCTATGGACCCCACACTTGCCTTTTGGTCACTGTGATGATGGGGGTTTAGACCCCATTGCCACAATGGTCAAAATGTGCTTCAGCTATGGACCCCACACTTACCTTTTGGTCACTGTGATGATGGGGGTTTAGGCCCCATTGCCACAATGGTCATGGGCTGCTTGCATTGTGGGTGCCACACACATATATGTGTGGCACATGTGCTAGGGGGTCACATTGTATGTTCAAAGTCATGTTCGGTGTTGTAGGCATTTGACACAGCCTGCTCACACGCTTGTCATGGTGGTGGGGGGATGTCTTAATCTTGCATTCCCTAGGTTGTGGTGTGCTTGTTGTGTCATGCATTGTCCATCCTATGAGTGGGGGTGGTAGTAGTGGTAGGCATCCAGCCCCCTGGCTAAGGGTGGTAGTAGTGGTGGGCATCCTGCCCCCTGGCTAAGGGTGGTAGTAGTGGTAGGCATCCTGCCCCCCTGGGTGAGGGTGGTAGTAGTGGTGGGCATCCTGCCACCCTGGCTAAGGGTGGTAGTAGTGGTAGGCATCCTGCCCCCTGGCTAAGGGTGGTAGTAGTGGTAGGCATCCTGCCCCCTGGCTAAGGGTGGTAGTAGTGGTAGGCATCCTGCCCCCCTGGCTAAGGGTGGTAGTAGTGGTAGGCATCCTGCCCCCCTGGGTGAGGGTGGTAGTAGTGGTGGGCATCCTGCCCCCCTGGCTGAGGGTGGTAGTAGTGGTGGGCATCCTGCCCCCCTGGCTAAGGGTGGTAGTAGTGGTAGGCATCCTGCCCCCCCTGGGTGAGGGTGGTAGTAGTGGTAGGCTTCCTGCCCCCTGGCTAAGGGTGGTAGTAGTGGTGGGCATCCTGCCCCCTGGCTAAGGGTGGTAGTAGTGGTAGGCATCCTGCCACCCTGGCTAAGGGTGGTAGTAGTGGTAGGCATCCTGCCCCCTGGCTAAGGGTGGTAGTAGTGGTAGGCATCCTGCCCCCTGGCTAAGGGTGGTAGTAGTGGTAGGCTTCCTGCCCCCTGGCTAAGGGTGGTAGTAGTGGTAGGCATCCTGCCACCCTGGCTAAGGGTGGTAGTAGTGGTAGGCATCCTGCCCCCTGGCTAAGGGTGGTAGTAGTGGTGGGCATCCTGCCCCCTGGGTGAGGGTGGTAGTAGTGGTGGGCATCCTGCCCCCTGGCTAAGGGTGGTAGTAGTGGTGGGCATCCTGCCCCCTGGCTAAGGGTGGTAGTAGTGGTAGGCATCCTGCCCCCCTGGCTAAGGGTGGTAGTAGTGGTAGGCATCCTGCCCCCCTGGGTGAGGGTGGTAGTAGTGGTGGGCATCCTGCCCCCCTGGGTGAGGGTGGTAGTAGTGGTGGGCATCCTGCCCCCCTGGCTAAGGGTGGTAGTAGTGGTGGGCATCCTGCCCCCCTGGGTGAGGGTGGTAGTAGTGGTGGGCATCCTGCCCCCTGGCTAAGGGTGGTAGTAGTGGTAGGCATCCTGCCCCCGTGGGTGAGGGTGGTAGTAGTGGTAGGCTTCCTGCCCCCTGGCTAAGGGTGGTAGTAGTGGTGGGCATCCTGCCCCCTGGCTAAGGGTGGTAGTAGTGGTAGGCATCCAGCCCCCCTGGGTTGGGGTGGTGGCGCGCATTCAGGCCCCTGTGTGCATATGTGGCATTGGTGATGGGCATCCCGCCCCTATGGTGCTGCTGTTGCTGGTGTAAGTATATTCAGATTCCCAGTGTATGTGTGTGATGTGTCGTGTACGTGTTGTATGTGTTTTGTGGTTGGTGTCTGACTTACCTTCTGCGCCGTACGCGTCCGTGCCTGTTCCGGTAGTAGATGTAGAATATTGGTATGATCGGGACGAAGGGATTCATGGTTGGTTCGTGTCGTTCGTCCTTCTCGTTGCTTCGCGTCGTCCTCGTCGCTTGGCTTCGTCCTCGTCGCTTCGCTTCGTCCTCGTCGCTTCGCGTCGTCCTCGTCGGTGCCGTGTTCGTCTCGTAGCCGTGGATCGTGTTGTGGCGCGATTCGGAGCTTATGTGCGCCTCTCCCGGATGCTTTGACGTGCCGTGCGTAGCGACGGGTTCGGCGCGTACGGAAAGCGCATCGTACTTGTTCGGCCGGACGGGGCTGCATTTTCCCTTCCGTGCGACTCGATTCGGCGTTTCCGGATTCGCCTCGGTCGGAGAACAGGACCTGGTTTGGGTGAGTACGGCTCGGCCGGAATTTTTGCTGTTGTGCGCATCGTACTTGCTCGTTCGGTGTGCTGTACGGATCGGTCGGGAAACTGGCTTTCGCATGGCTTTTTTCCCGACCGAATAGTATTGGGTGCGCCTCCGACCGAGATCGGAATCGGCCCCATAGTGTTAGTCATCAAAAATAATCAATAATCAATAAACAATAATCACTAAACTAATCTATAGAAAACCATAACTCTGCTACCAAGAAATCTGATGCAGCGCGTACAATAAAAACTATTCTCCTCCCAGGTCACTTATAGGTCATCCAGGGGCAAACTATATTTCTCATATCCACATGACGATGGTGCCCATAAACATCGCCTAACACACACGCACACTCCTGGATTTCCCTTACACCTTTATGAAATTCTGTACTCTAGGAGAAGCATGAGAACTAAATGGAGAACACCATTTATGTACCGCTGGAAGAGCCAGGATATCTTATTACCTTAATTTGTCACTTTCTTTTAATTATTTCTTAAGATATTCCTGCTCATTGTTTTGTCGATGAATCATTCATGTAAAAAAATTAGTTCATAGTGATTAAGACCAGCTGAATCACAATAACCAATTTCTGATGTCACAATCATTTAGGAAAATAACCACTGAGTCATTTGGGTTTAAAGAATCTTAAATTTTATATAATTTTAAAAAGCATGAGAAAGAATTTAATACTTTATTCAATTATTCATTCTTAAATTCAAATATTTATTAAGCATAATCAATTTATTGCAGAAAGGAAATTTTTGTCATGAAGCCAAAACCCTAATTACCTACCTAGCTTCCTAATTTAGCCTAATGATTTCTAACCTAAGTTAAGAATTAGAAATAGCCTGATTCTCATACTCAACTGGAAAATTAAGACAGCAACAGCAACTTCAGCTCGTCAGCATCAGCTACCTGCAACCCGTCTCATCTAACAGTCTTTCAGCATCTCCCGCTCAGTAAAGGATCGATCAGGACCACCCAGCACTGGAAGCCACCAACACGACTCTCCAACTCCTCTCCTGACTGTGACTGCAACCGCGACTGACCCCCTCCCACTAAGAGTAGGCCCTCTTATACCCTAATTCTAACTTTGCTAACTAATTGTTGCAACATTAATAACACGCTTTTCTTTCATTGGTCCATGCATGTCATCTTATTCATTCTTTTAATCAAGTTCTCTTGGATTCAAGGGTCCTTGGATCATTTCCTTTCCCATACGCTCAAACATTTTTCATCCGTTTCGATCAGTACATTTGTAACTTCTTTCGACACATTCGAGAACTCCGCAGTCATTGTCCTTTCTCTTAAACTTGTTTCCCACGGGTCTTCTGCTGATCATCATGGCACACTATCAGTTCAATTAGGTCACACCAGCCTTGACCATTTCTTGCATCCTAGCGTCTCAGTAACCTCACGAGGTTTAGTTTTTTCTCCGATTTCATCCCGTGTCATGTGTCCCCTTGCGCCTGCGCACATCTTCCCACTGGCGGACATTTTATATCGCCACTCGGTTATACTTTTTAGAAGCACTAATTTGAGGCAAACAAAACATAATTAAAATAGAGAAAAATAGCCCTTTCGTTTCCTCCCGTCATCTACGTACCCCAATTAGTTATTACCTAGCAGAAAGCAACATTTAAGCTGTTCCTTACTTACCATCACTATTGTTTTTGCAACGACACATTTTATTTCTATGAAGCACAAACATGCATTTATTTTTAATTAGTACGCACTTATTTTTACGTTATAATTAGACACACGGACATCCATTAATAGATTATTTGGCACACATTTTAGCATGTTACCATTCCCATACATACAGTGTTGATTAATACATTTAAACGAACATTTTATTTAATTAATTATAAAAATTTGTTAGGGGTTAATTTTTTTATTTTCCCTGCTCCATCAGTCCCGAAGATTGGGGACCTGGTCAGAGAAAAGATTGTGGACAAAAAGGAGTTTGTGCCATCTTACAGAACACATGTACCTGTCCTGGCGGTTCAAGGAACAAGAACAGTACTTCTTCTGCCTCTTGCCGGCAAAAAAGAAAAAAGATTAGTCTCCATTGATCTGATCAAACCACACTATGTGGCCGAATCTCAACAGCAGGCCACGTGGAATCCTGAGCAGCCACCGATCTCCTCTCGCTACTATACAGGAAGTTCAGATGGAAAGACTAATAACGTTTCAAGACTCCCCTGCGCAAAATGCAGGAGTAGCAAATAATGGAGTCCGAATCACACCAGTTGAAGATGAACAACATCTAAATGAATGTGAAAAGCAAATTGCAATTGGGCCCAATAATGAACTCTAAATCAACGTGCCTTCACAAGACGAACCTGCCAGTTCTACAAACACTGCTGAGCTCCCAAAGATAGATCGAACTGCGTCTTGCTACTTCATCAACTTCGATTACTTTTCTTCATCCAAGTGAACCTGAGCAAACGCCACCCATTTCCACAAAAGAAAGACTCCGACAATTCTATCTCTGGCTGAAAAAGACTATACTTAGTGTACCCTTGGTTGCATCTTTGGTTTGCATTAGGGATTCTGTTCCTGTTAATTTGGATTGGTGTAGTAACTGTCTTTTTCCTGCTACTGAATGGACATTACCTTCCACAACGCTCTTCAGTACAACCTGTGAACATTACGGCAGTTCCAGTACCGGATGGTATTGTTTGCGATAGGGTTTCATATGATATAATTGGTCCCACCGTACTTTTGAAAATTCCACATGTATTCAAAATTTCAATGAATGATTTCACTACCCCGAGTACACTCTCTGACTATTGGGAGATTGAGACTGTAAATACTATGCTCTTAGATTTAGAACAATCTGATGCATTTTCTTACAGGTAATTGTATGAAGATACACCTGATTATGACAGTATGTATTGCTACCAGCACTATAGTCATCACTTTTTGCACATAACTAGTGTTCCACGCACTGTAAACACTTACCATCAATGGGAACATTGGCCAACACCACCGAAAGGTAGTTCTGCCACATTCGCACAGAAATTTGCACACTTTTCAGGGTTCAATACATCAGACCCGATGTCATACTACTATAAGCTAGTACAGACAAATGCAACTGTGAAGAAAATGATGCTGACCAACACCAAGCTCATATATTCAGCACCCTTATTCTCCCAACTGTCTATACAAGGTTTCGACTATTGGAGGGACACAATAGACACAAAATCCATCTGGGGAACGAAGGATTGGCAGGTTCAGGGAATAGAGGCTTTATTTAGAGCTTGCCTCATACCATTACAAATAATCTCCTTGAACAGAACAGTGCAACAGACTACCTGCTACGGGTTTGCAAAAGTTAAAGACCTGAAAACACCACACATCCCCTCGCCCATACCTATTGAAGGTGTATCAAATGATACACTGATAAGTGAGGAGGTACTGGGTACAATGATACAGAATGGTACATACAATCCCTCAGCTCCCAATTGGAAGGGATGGTTGGTTCGGCCTATCGACACAAACAGGTGTCAATTAAGATTCAAGGGTACCACTGGAGGGTTTAGTATCCATAGGCCTGACCCACGCTATGTACACACAGACAACCCAGGGGTAGTGACTTATTATAGTGTTGGGAAGTTGTGCCTAGAATGGCTAAAAACCTCAACACTACAACAAGTGAAACAACACTTGTCCCTTTTAGCTGACAACATGGATCTTAGGGATTTCTTGCTAGGTCCCAAGAAACCGCGTAAGAAACGCTTATTATATGCCATCTACAATGAACTGTAGAAAGTCTCCCAACAGGATGCTGCTGAGAGATTACGTGAAATTGATAGGATTAACCTAGAAAAGGTCCTGGATGTATAAAGCTCTTGATAAAAGCTATGAAAAACCTCTAAAATCTCCCGGGGATCACTTACCAACCCACCAATAGTATTCCGCAAACCATCTATTCTTTGTGAGGCCTCTTTAGCGCGTAATCTTTGAGCTAAACAGCGCCCTGTCGCCTCGCCATATTCGTAACGATCTTTCTTAAAAAGCTGATATTTAGAGGCAATTTCCTTACTCCATATGCTATTAATGTTGGCTTTACATCTGGCAACTGTTGTTTGCAATTCAATACTATTACTACCTGACAAGATTCCACATGTTAAATTTTCTTCGGCGATTTTCAATTTATTGTACAGCTCCTGAACCATGCGCTTAGCCTGTTTTTGTTTATATAGTCCGAAGCTTAACACTTCCCCTCTGAAACAAGCTTTGAAGGTGTCCCAAACATTCCCACAGCTAGTAGAGTAGCGATTATCTAGAAAAAACTCTCTAACCCAATTCCTCATTTGCTCAGTGAAAGAGTTATCAAAAAGGAGTTTTCTATCAAAGGTAAACTCCCTTGGAACTAAGCTAGTACCCAACGCTGGAATGTCTAAGACAACTGGAGCATGGTCAGATGTAATTCGGGGATAAACCCATATTTGAGCTTTTGTCAATAAAAGAGGTGAAATAAAAAAATAATCAAGCCGCACTAATTTGCCATGAGGATGAGAATAAAACGTAAAGCCAGAATTGGGTGTTTTAAGTGTTCCCCATACATCAACTAAGCCGTGATCCCATATTAAATGATATAAAGCCTTGAACACCCTAGGTTTCCTACCACTATAACTTTGAATCCCAGTTTGTAATTCCCCATGTATCAAATTAATATTAAAATCCCCACATAACACTAAAGGGGTGGGCCAAGTTGCAAGTTCCAGGTTTAAGTATTCAAAAACAGAAGCTTCATCCAAGTTGGACCCATATACTGTGCATAATGTAAATCTGGATCCCCCCGAAATACATTCCAAAATTACCCAGCGCCCATAATTATCTGCAAGCATACGTCCAGAAGTTTGTATATTCGGTTTGGCCAGCACAGCGACCCCACGATTCATAGTAGTTTGTTGTGAAATGGCCAATACTATGTACCCTAATTCTGCTAATATCTTACGTTTCCCCAGGGTATGTGTGTCTCTTGTATACACACTAAATCTGGATGAATCACCCTAAGCTCAGCCGCAACTCTTTGCCTTTTATTATAATTATTAAGCCCAGAGACGTTGAGTGAACACATTCGAAGCCCTAGCTTAGCCATAAAACAAACCTAAATACCATCCCTTGTTCCATTCTCTTACAAACCATCTAATGTCTTTGCGTTTCACAAGCTCACCAATACTGTGGATAGTTTTTCTTTTTTTACCCCCAAAACCACCCCCACCCAAACTGCTCCCTCCCCCAACCAATCCTCCCTCCTCCCCCCTCCCCCACCCTTCACTGAGGCAATAGGAACGATGTTCCCAGTGATGCTAAGCTCCCGCCCCCGAGTGACCCCGCCCACACAACCATATATACAAAAACAAAGAACAAACATTAGCCCTTCATAGTCAATGCTTCTTCATCGTTACTAATACCATATCTGTCCTCTAACATATAGCATATGAAGCCCGAGAACTTATACGGCCCCTAAAAACAAAAAAAAAGATACCAAAGAAAAAAATTCAAAATTAAATATTACAGTGATTGTAGATACTCTTTGGCTTGGATCTCAGACATAAAAATCTAATGTGATCTTTATAAAGGACTTTTAGCTTTGCAGGGTTAAGCAAAAAGCTTGAGCCCCTTGGCTTGGAATAAGGAGATGAGTTGACGGAGCTGCCACCGCTTTTCTACCGTGTAATGACAGTAATCAGGGCGTACAAAAAATTCCAAACCTTTCGCGGCCCTCTTTCTATCAGGACGGGCCAACTCATAAAGCGCTTCGCGCGCTAAAAAATTATTAAGAGAGATTAGAATTGCTCTAGGCCTAGCAGTTCCTTGACTGGGACCAGAGCGGATAGAAAAAGGAAAACGATGCGCCCTTTGCACTTCTTTGTGCCAATCCCACTGCGTAAGTTCAGGAAAGGCTTCGGTGAATAAGTCAATGATGAACTTGCGAGGATCTTGCCCCTCTACGCCTTCCGGGACCTGCAAAACTCTAAGATTGTTCCTCCGGGAACGGTTTTCCAAATCAGTTAGTTTCCACTGAGTGTCCTCTTTCAAAGACCGCATTGATTCTGTGATAGCCTTCTGTGCTACAAGTTCATCTTCTAAAGATGAAATACGTGCCTCAGCTTCGGTGAATCTTGTAGTAAAATCCGTGCAGGTCTTAGCGATGCGTCGCACCGAGTTCTGCAATTTGCGACAAGAGCTCTGTACCCTCTGGCTCTCTGATCGTGTCTCCTCCCTATGGGTAATTAAAGTTTGATATATCAAAGCTAGTGATATCTCTTCCGGGGGATTCAATAGATCTCCTTTAGCAGTCTCCAAGCTCATACCAACATCTGAGGAGTGGTCCCACTGTAGAGTATTACTGTTATTGGCCCTTGCTACGAATTTAGGGCCCTCTCTATAGTCTTGTTTTTTTCTTACTGTGCGGGGACTGTCTTCAGATGTATCTCCCTCTGAGTCCTCCAAATGTACACTGCTGACGTCGCTACCACCAGCTCCCCGTAATTCGGATTGAGATTTAGAGCCTAACTCTAGTTCATTACTAGATGAATCAGAGTGATCGGAAAGAGAGAAAAAATGGTCACCAGAGTCTATTTCTTTTCGATTTATTTCACTCCTTTGTGGTTGCAGTTCCCTTTTTGTATCGAGGGCTGGTTTAATTATATCTACCAATTTACCCATTTGATTTGCTAACTTTACTCGTTGTTCCAGTGTCTGTATCATATAAACCAGACCCATTGGCAACATGGCGGAGTCCTTCTGTGACACCTTCAGCTATTAAACCAATTTGAGATGATAAAAGTCGTGCACTGGTAGTCTGTCCCCCATTTCCATTAATAACATCACTTCCCCCCGCATGTGCTGCCATAGAGATATCAGAAATTCTCGTATCCAGTAGCTCCGTTTGCGGTGATTGCAGAATTTTCTTCTTTTCCTTCATCCCCGAAAACAAAAGAGGCACAGTACGCTTACCAGTGGGGTCTTTATTACTTTTCTCCATCGATGTATTAGGTAACATAGTATCCGCTCTGGTTGTCTTGCTACATATAGTCGTATTATTCCCCACAGTTCCAGCTGAGTCCACCAGAGGGCGAGCCCTCCCTTTTGCAGGTTTAGGAGGCATCCCATACACTACAGTGTTTCTAGCACTTTGCACACCATAGAGTGTTACAGCTGTGAGGGCGCCCCACCGGCGATATCGAAAGGTACTCCATTGACTCCTCTGAAGTCTCCACAATCTTGCGGTAAGCACAGCCATCGCCGTAAGCAGCATGCTGCAGAAGCCACCACGAAGCCCCTAGATGTAGCGCTCCCGTCTCCAAGCCAAAAAATCAAGCACCTTCCTCTCTCGTTGCTGCCGGGGTGCTTACAGTCGACCTCCGCTGCAATACCTGCACACACAGCGCTCCGATACTCCTGTCCGCCTGGACATGCCATCACCCTCTCCTCCGATCTCCGTCTCCGCCGTCCACACTCCCGCTCTCCCCAGGCCAGCACGCCAGCTCCAAGACGACCAAAAGAAAGAAGGAGCAAGGCCGAGCGGCAGCCGCAACAGCGAGAGAGGTCAGCGCCCGAGGGCAGGCAGCGGCAGCTGACACAGCGCTCCAAGCCGCTAGAGCACGATCCGTCCACCGCAATTCATCTACCGGTCAACCAAACACGAGATCGCCAGCCACATCCGTAAATAATTCCTTGTCAGGAAGCCTTTCCACGGCTATGAAGCACATAAAGGGCCACAAATCATGCAGGTGCGGGGTGACCCAGGAGCGACCAGCTCACACGTCCGACTCAATGGACGCCATCTTGCCTCTTCACATATGTATTCACTGAGCAACGTTGTGTCCTCAGCTATTGACATACTGGAACAAGATTTGTCTATTTTACAACATGCGCAATCTTAATTGCGCTCCATTATGCTTTTGAGCTGGACGATAAAATCAGTGCGATACATTAACAGCATAAACCTGTTCTCGGCTTACAATCTGACCGACAGACCGTTGGCTATGGCGAGAGAAGCAAAGTACACCATGCTGCTCATTGAAAAATTAGAGAAGTTACATTTCACAGTGGCTGAGTCACCGTCTACTGAATTGTTAATTCTTGGCTATATCACACTGCCAATCATGACATTTCAGTTCCAATACTGCCTTAGATACATCCAAGCAGGCAGGTATGAAACGTTAGGCGAAGGGTACATATAGGAAACCTGGGAGTTACCGTATAGACAAAGGTGCAGAAGTAAGGACACTGAAGTTTTCTTAAGTGGTACAGACAGCGGCAAGGCTTTAAGTGGGTCTTTAGTGTGCAAAGAAGTGTCGCTTCATGGAACATGTAATGCTTAAAAGCGAGCTTATCTTGCTACTTGAAAGGCTCCCCAGCTGCCGTGATTCATCCAGTTTTTGAATTACTTTCAATTGGAAGTCATTTAGTGCTGAATGATCAAGACTGTTGTGGAATGACGCCAGGCATCGCATATCTAGTCACAGTAAACTTAGGGTTGTTTACTGTAAGCAAGTATTGTTTCCCCCGGCTCGCACAGTTAGGGAGGCACTACTGTGGCCTTCGTTGAATGTTTCCAGTATATGGTTTGATTCGCTGAGCAGACTGAAAGCCATGTTGTTTCAACAAAATGTGGCCTTAACTTCAGCCCGAGAGACTTTTGATCTCCACGTTGCAAGGTCTTCAGCAGAGATACAGGCCCTGGTCCATACCAACTTCCTGATCCATTTCGGAGAAATGGTTCATCGTATCTTTAACATGTCTGATACGAGTGGGATCGTACACTTATTAAAGCGACTTGGATCAGGTCTCTTAACCACTTTTGAGACCATCTTCGGAGTAATTCTAGCTTTCATACACTCCGTACTTGGAAGCATTTTTGGAGGGCTTCCTTTGGTCCTGCTTTCGGGAGCGGGCATCCTGATTTTAATACTATTGCTTCGCAATGGACAATTCAGTCCCTCAAGACATGGAGAGAACACTGCTGGACCTACATTGTCGTGAGCGCATGGTGTTCTACCTGACTAAGCCTCGGCTTCGAGAGCTGAGTGAGCATTGGTTCCTGTCTTTCAGACCGGTCTGGCTAAACCGTGTCCTGCCTGTGTTCCGTTGCCTCGTCTGCGGTTTTGGCTGCGTGTTGGACCTGTCTCTGACACTTCTATCGGTTGCGCCGCCAGACATAGAAGCGCTACTGGCGCCTTTGCAGGCTCACATGTGCAGTTGTCCCCAGCGTATTCCCATGTTGATGAAGGTATTTTCTGGGAGCCTCCGCGGGATGCTCCCGCTCCTGTTGGAAGGAATATCAGCTCTGCTCCAGACGTACAGGCATCGGTTTCAGGCATACAGGCATCTAATTCTCCCCCAGCGGCTCATGTGGGGACCAGAGATGACCATCTTTGCTCACTCGATATCATACTGGAAGTGTTGGAGGGGTTGTCACCTGCGGATGCTATGTTCAGCAATGTTGAGTCTTCAGCACAGGATTCATAATCTATTTGGCCTTTCATGTGCTGGGAACTGTTCTGCATTTTTAAAACATTTTCCAAATTGAAGGTCAAACACTGACTTTGTTTTATTTTTCTTCTCTGCTCTAACTGAGCATAATGGCTTTCGAGGTGCTCAGTGTAATAATAACTACATATACAAGCTAGAGGTCCTTTTGAAAGCTTTTAGGATAGAAGGATTATTTTGACTTTGATTTCATGTTTATTTTATGGACATTTTAACAGGCATTTTAAAGTGCATTTAGTATTTTAATTGTAAATGATTTTTATGCTTTTACTGTCCACTAGTTTTATCATTATCTAGCTGACCTTATTGACCTTTTGATGAGGAGTGGGTGTCATGTCCTTTAGGCCAGTCCTGTCATGTATACCCCGTCGGAGAACGGTGATAGGCGCATCGGCCAACGGAGGTTCTTAGATGTAGTTGCACAGAGTGTAACTCAAAGACCCCGTTCCTATTACCAGTTCCGGGTTTAGAGAATTACTCTAATGACTCGTAAAGGACTTCTCTCTCCGATTGGCGAAGAGTGACCAAGTGGAATAGATCCATTTGGGAGTCGAGGTAAAAGACACCCGATTTTGGGTGAGGACCAGATATATTAGGGATCTTTACCCTGATGAATGCCAACGTGACCTATAGAGGCACATCCTAATGGCAGAAACATGTTGGTTTAGGCAGTAGGGGCATAGGGGTCGTTACCTCCCCTGTAGTTCCCTCCATGTTAATTTTTAATCCTACCAAGGGAACACGGGAATAATTAAAACAAATTGTGGTGTTCTCCTAGGTAGTTTTAATCTATATTTTCCTGCACTTTAGATCCCTTTTGAGGGAATATTCCTTCCTCTAATTTGCTTTCCCTTAATCTGTCTTTTTGCTTTTCTGCCCCTTTTTTCACACTCTTCATCATTTTTTACAAGAAATAATGCGCTCCGTCCAGTGCGTTGGTCTGCGCCTGGACGTATGATGCGGCCCAATGATGAAGCATGACACTGCAAAGTGTGTGAGGGCAGTATTAAGAAATTAAAGACTTTCCCTTGTAGGATTCTCTTGACCTATGTTTTTTAGATGTTAGTGCTTCTCTGTTTAGTGAGTATGAACTTGTAGAAGGGGAGTCAGAGAAGGCTCTTTCCCTATTCTCCTTGGTTGTGATTTTGATGTATACCCCTATTTCATACATTTGTCCCATCCACATGACAATAATGGTTCTAACCAGGTGACCTTTTACCTAGAAGCTTGCTCCTGTCTCTTCAACACCAGGCTCTTACCATTCTATCATAATCCCTGTACCTGACGTACATAAACATGCCCCCAGGCACGGCAGAATTATTCTGTATACGGGTCACCACTTTTTTTCATCCTTGGCCAACAGCCAGATGTGCATGATCACATTTGTTTGGAAAAACATCAGTGATTGTTTTCAAAACATTTATGATTGTTTTGAAAACATATCGCTTCTAGAAAAAACCCTGGAGTGATCACTTTAGTATAAAAGATCCTCACTCCCCCTACAATAGAGAGGAGAATTCCTTTCAAGCTGAGCCAGGGGTCCTGCATACTGAATCTTCGACACGCAGCGGTCTGACACCCCTTGCGGGGTGTCATCCTCCGAGCAGAGACGGGGTCCTTCGTTCTCAACCATCAGGTGAGGGGGTTGGAGCTTCCCTAGGGGATTCTTGGCTACATACACATATGCACATATCCATGCTACACATACAGATCTAGGCTAGGTACATTTAGGCAAATTACTTAGGGTGCGCGTTTTAGGAATACACAAATGCTATCGTTTTTATGAACTATCCATGTTCATCTTTTTAGCATTATGGTAGAAATGTATCTACTGTTTACTATATTGGTACTTGCAATTTCCTTCGTATGCTTCTGTCTCCTGATTGTCGCAGCAAATATGTTTTACACTAGATTGATACTTGACCAATAAATACTTATTGAAAACGTTCCAATCGTCATTCTATGTGTTTTCTGAGAATAAGCAAGCACGAGTGACTGAGCGAAAAATTACTGTACTGTTTTCCACGATCCCTGAAGAATCAGGGTTGTCCTGTACAGTGGTTGCCAGAAACTACCTACACCACTGTTGAATACAGGGGGGTGGTAGTGGCACTGTAGAGCTATCTGGTCTAACAGCTGACATATCCTGTGGGGTGTCCGGAATCTGTTTGTACCTCAGTTTAGGTCATCCAAAATGCGCAGGTCCTGGGGGCTCCTAGGAACTACATGACAAAACAAGGGGATTCCAGATCATTTAACAGTTTCAATTCAGTAATCCAGACACCCTTCCACTCTTAAGGCCTATTCCAAACACTGCAAGAAGTTTCAGGACTAGTGTTCAGTGAAATCCATCTTACCTGTAGAATGTAACATCAACAGGGTTATACCGTTTTTGTTTGATAGCTGTCAGTAAGGATTATATGTAGCTACTTTAAGAGCTCAGTGGGCAGCTATTAGAGAACCTTGGGGTGGGTTCCATCAGAATGAGGTCCAAGGGTTTCGATGGCTGATGAGATTTTCACTGTCTGGGCCTTTGATTCATCCTTTGTTTTCCTCCCTGGAAATGTCATTCAGTCCTCAAGGCTATTCAGAAACTTCTCTTTGAGTCTTTGAAATTTATTGAGCTGAAGGTCTTTACTTTAAAGGTGCTGTTCTTTGGTGCCATTACATCGTCAAGGAGGATTGGGGAACTTGGAGCTATTTTGTGTAAACCTCCTTTTCTTTGAAGGTGGAATTGTTTTTAGACCACCCTCAATTCCTTCCAAAGGCTGCTTCTCTATCCCATGGAGAGCACAAGATTTTTCTTCCAGATTTTTTATTTATTTGTAACAAAAAGGATCTTTAGAAAATCTGATCACTTATTTGTTACATTTGGGAATTCAAACCAACAACATAAAGCCTCTACTCATGTATTAAAAGAACCATGCTCCACATCCTGGTGCCCAAAACCAACTTTCCGGGATGTCTCGACAATCAATTATATCTTAGTAAGCAAAACCATCACAGCCAGACTGACAGACTTCGAAGTTGAAGACAGGAACGAAAGTGATCGCAGGCCCTTGAGGGCCATGTTTTGACTGGGTGTACCGACAGCGACCACCTTTCACCCACTAGGAGAATCGCGGGGAGAAGAAAAGCATATGGTGCTCCAAAGGATAAAAGGTGCGCAAAGATCGAAGATAAATTGCGAGCATGGCTGGATGTGAAACGTAAATGTACATCACCACCAGTCCAAGTATCACCAATAAAAGACTGGGAGAGTATTGTAGGGGATCTCCAATTAAATCCGGGGAACGCACAACAACAGTGCTTAAACACCAAGCCCCCATCAATCTCTGGAATCGCACGCCCCTCAAAGGACATACTCCAATGCAAACACGGAAGCCAGGAAAAGAGGGGGCATACTAACTGAAGGCCTTACCATTACAGCCTTGAGGTCAGCTCACAAAAAGAAAGTCTGGGTGCACAAAAGGGAACACACAGAAAAGGAATGGCTCAAAGTGTTCTCCCTGCTGAAAGAAAAAAAACACACGGGGCTGTGGAGGCACATTAATCAGCTGAGCAACCAAGGAGTGTCAAGAGAGAATGGGGTGGCGGAGCGTAAATGGATAAATCACGGAACACAACTATACTCGAATGCCTCCTTCGCCAAATGTCCCACAGAAGAGATCATTCAGGGAGCGGAGCATTATGGTCTAATTAACGCAAAACAACTACACTTGACTGTCCCTCCCGATAAAGATGCCGCAGAATTGATCAGCTGGGAAGAGGGAGACTCTGGGTCCCCAGCGCCCTTCCCTCCTCCCAGGACCTACTTAGGGGAGGCTGTGGTGCAGCCAAACAGCTGGCACGCCAAGGGCAAACCCATCTGCACCCATCCACGCCTGGATCGCGCCCAGCGCCAGGACCTGTGGCTCTTCCACCTCACGAAGATACACTGCTGCTGACCTCCGAGCCCTGGACCCCAGACGCACCAACAACCACTGTTGCCACGCATCCCCGCATACCACCAGAGGACCATTCTCCTGCCGACACTGCTGCCTCACCTTCAGCACCAAAGCAACCAACGACACAAGCGATGCCGCAAATGTGGCCACACCCACTACATCGACCAAGACCACCAAAACACAACTCCAGTGCATCCTACTCAACGCATGTTCACTCGGTAAAGACGCCACAGAGGTCTGGGACACGATCTCCTCCCTCACCCCAGACGTCATCTTCCTTACAGAAACCTGGCTTAAACCTGCCTCCACACCAGATATCGCCACCGACATCCCCCAAGGTTACAAGATAACACACTGGGATCGAACCAACAAGCACGGAGGTGGAATCGCCATCATCTACAGAGACACATCCGCTGCACGACATCCCCTGACGACCAGACTCCGGTAATGGAACACTTCAACTTCCAACTCCGCACAGACGAAAAAAGCACCATCAGAGTCACCCTTGCCTACAGACCTCCGGAGATACGCCCTAGCTTCTACAGTGCCATCCCGGAACTCTTACCCTGCTCGCCATCGACTCCAAGCACTACATCTTCCTAGGGGACCTCAACTTCCACCTCGACGACCCCAGCGATGCCAACTCCACAGACATCCTGGAAAGCATGAGCAACATGCTCAAGCAGCTCATCACCGACCCTACCCACATTGAAGGACACATGCTCGACCCCATCAGGTACATTCACACCACATCACTCACCTGGTCCAACCACCACAGCATGCACTTCATCATCTCAGGACTCACCTAACTCGGCACTGTGCCCCCGAGATCCACGCGAAGAGACTGGAAAAAGATATCATAAGACGAGTGGAACTACACTCTCTGCTCCCAGACTTTACACACGACCCTGAACAAGCAGAAAAGAGCTTCTCCTGGTGGATCACAGAATGCGCCAATGCCACTGCCCCCGCCAAGACAGCCAAGGTCAAAGAAAAACTCAAAAGAGCAAGTTGGTTCCCAGAGGAACTGCACTCCACCAAACGCAACTTCTGACAACTTGAAAGGAAGTGGCGCATCAGCAAAATAATGGAAGACTGCACCGCCTCAACCAGTAGCACCGCCTCAACCAATAGCACTGCCTCTTGAAAGAAACCAAGAAGAACGCCCTAGCAGACCGCATCAAACCCAGCGCGAATCACAGTAAAGAACTCTTCGCAATTGTGAAGGAGTTCACCAATCCCGCAGACACTGAGAACTACATCACTCCCTCCCTCCCAGGAACTGTGCGACAACCTTGCAGGCTTCTTCCACGTCAAGATCTCGGCCACCTATGAAAACTTCAAATGCCAACCCTTCACCACAGACAGCATCAACCAGGTCACATCCACAAACACAAACTTTGAACACCTTCTCACCCACTGGGAACTCCTCACCACGCAAGACACTATCTCCATCATGAGCTCAGTGCACTCGGGAGCACCCACGGACCCATGTCCCCACAATGTCTTCAACCTCAGAAGCAAGACAATCGGCGACGAGCTCAGGAAGGTCCTGAACACCTCCATCACCACGGCCGCCTTCCCTGATGACTTGAAACACAGGCTAAAGTGAGGCCCCTCCTGAAAAAAACTTCCGACGACACAGCCGAATTGAAGAGCTACCAGCCAATCTCTTTGCTCCCCTATCTAGCAAAAGTCCTCGAGAAAGTGATCAACCAGCAACTCATCTAACACTGAGAAGACCACAACCTCCTGGACCCCTCCCAATCTGCCCAGATACCCCCAGGGGTGACAGTGCCGTGCTCTACAAAAGCTGACTGATTGATTGACTGATTGATTGATTGATTGATTGATTGATTGAAGTGTCAAACCCTATGCAGTGATGCTGCTGTTGGGATCCTAATCATTGACACCCAAAGCAGCCACACATGTTGAAACATCTGTTTCTATTGAGCTCACCTAGGACCTAGATACCTCAGTTCACCGGCATCAAAAAGCAGTAATGTGGGCCATGATATGAGAAGCAGCAGCATAGGAGATCTGTAGGCTCACACGGCCAAGCAGCGACTTAAATTCACCACATGAGTCCACACCTGTCAGCCTTTCCATCTGAAGACTACATCTCCATGGATGAGTCTCAGGAAATCTTCACAGGATCAGCGCATCATCAACCACATCACCTTTCCAAACATGCAGAATTTCCAACCATCACCTCGTTGCCAGCGTAAACCTTAGCAGAACAGACATGGATGCCAAGGTAAACCACTTGCAATTTTGCAACTATTGCTCATGACATCAGATGAGTCTGTAAAAAAGCACAACTATTATACTTGACACTGCTCTTTGGTTTGCCGTGGTCCTATCTTTCTATCTCTGATGTATGCTTCCTGAGCACCTGCTTGAGGTTTTTTACCTTTAATTGTCAGCAGGCATGATTCTCCATGCAGGGGCAGCTAAATTAATATTTTTGGAAGCCCTGCGAAGTACCATGCATGACTAGTTTGACTGATGCATTTTATTGCTGGTGTCCGCATCACTGCACTAAAATGCTACTGTCACACATAATTATAACTCCCTTATGCACAACTAGGCGCTGTAACACTGCCGCGTTAAATAAACTTAGCAGCCAGCACGATTGCTGTGCTACCCCAAGTAGTTATTATGAGCCGGGCCAGGAGAGGTATCTCTTTGCTATGGAAATTTGCCTCTGTGCGGCTAAGTTGTTTACTTTCACTGAAGTGAGTAAGAGTTTCTCACATTGCCTGCCCAAATTGTAGTTTTTCGGCAGAGCAGTTCTCACATACCACTTAGGTTTGCTATCTCTCTAAGAAAAACCATACCAGCAATATGCTGTTCTAGAACAGTCAAGAGCTGGTAGGTGAAAAATAACTCCTGAAAATTATCAGGATATTTTTGTAACATGGCAATCATCTCTCTGTTTGCTCTGATATAGTTTCTTGCTCATTTCTTTATGTGTTTACAGTTTTAGGTTTATGTTTCAGAAGGGAAAAAAACAGATTTTACTGCTTTTCCCAATATTTTTATCAGCCTGGAAACTGGAATGTTTTTCCTAAAATAAAATCCAACAAATATACACACAAATTCAAGTTAAGCAGCAAAATGCTATGAGTAAAATAGCAATGCTGTAGCAACAGAAATGCACAACTTATTAAGAACAATATGTAATATTTACACAAGAAAATAATTTAAACTAAAAGCAATTACCTTAAACAAAATCCAACACTTTTACACGATAAGATCAGGTTCAGCAGAAAGGAACAGTTGGTATACATTTTCACAAAGAGAGCATGGGGGATGCAGAAGGCAAAGGAGCCCAAAGAGACCTTGGTATGGCTTCACACCAATGGAACCCCTGCCAAGATCACTGCTTATGGCAGTCAAACTCCTACAAGGCCAAAGATGGCATAGTCTCGCACTGAGACTACACGTTTAGCAGCTGTTTGTCATGTTTCCATTTATTTGTCTTTAGAGAAGCATTCACAGCCCTCACTAATCACAGGACCGTATACAAATATAAAGGAAACCATCCAGCATTGGGATCTGCATCTGCAATTGTACTGTATATATATTGTCCATAAGACCGGTTCTCACTGGCTAATTATTAGTCAAAACCACCAATTGCTGAAGACCATCTATGCTGTATCCAGCTCCTGTCCTTTACCTTTTGCTTTCAGAAGGTAAAACAATGGGCAGACAGGCCTCAAAGTGCACTTGAAATTAGAAGAAATGTTTGGTGGGTCACAGAAGCTGTGCCAGAGCTCCTGCTTCCACGTTGGATAGTTGGGCATTGATGAAGCGCGAATAAGAGCGCTGAAGGCGAGAGGCCCATTCACGAAGGCAATGGAGCATGAGTGAGACACAACGGAAGAGTGGGGTTTGCATCAGACCCCTCTTGGACTTCAAAGGGAGGTCTGTGAGTAGTGGCAGCTGAACTGCAGTGAATGGGAGAGCATTAGCGTTGTGTTGTCTTGGATCAGCGAGGAGAGCAGTAAAATGAAAGGCAGCTGGATTGGGCACTGGGAGCCCCCAGAGGTTGGATCCCCGTCCCCGGAGTCAATCTACACGATCCTCCAGGAAAAGGCGCTTTAAGAAGAGAGCGCAAAACTGTGGTGTTAACATTCTCGCTAGCAATAATG
>CAWUFW010026215.1:0-35721 GCA_963921515.1 Calotriton arnoldi | reverse complement strand
GACGAACGACACGAACCAACCATGAATCCCTTCGTCCCGATCATACCAATATTCTACATTTACTACCGGAACAGGCACGGACGCGTACGGCGCAGAAGGTAAGTCATACACCAACCACAAAACACATACAACACGTACACGACACATCACACACACACAGAGGGATGCAGAATTTACTTACACCAGCAACAGCAGCACCATTGGGGCGGGATGCCCATCACCAATGCCACATATGCACACAGGGGCCTGAATGCGCACCACCACCCCTACCCAGGGGGCCGGATGCCAACCACCACAACCACCCTTAGCCAGGGGGTGCCAGATGCCCACCACCACCACCACCCTTACCCAGGGGGCTGGATGCCTACCACTACTACCACCCTTAGCCAGGGGGTGCCAGATGCCTACCACTACTACCACCCTTACCCAGGGGGCTGGATGCCTACCACTACTACCACCCTCACCCAGGGGGGCTGGATGCCTACCACTACTACCACCCTTAGCCAGGGTGGTGCCAGATGCCCACCACCACTACCACCCTTAGCCATGGGGGTGCCAGATGCCTACCACTACTACCACCCTTACCCAGGGGGGCTGGATGCCTACCACTACTACCACCCTCACCCAGGGGGGCTGGATGCCTACCACTACTACCACCCTCACCCAGGGGGGCTGGATGCCTACCACTACTACCACCCTCACCCAGGGGGGCTGGATGCCTACCACTACTACCACCCTTAGCCGGGGGGCTGGATGCCTACCACTACTACCACCCTCACCCAGGGGGGCTGGATGCCTACCACTACTACCACCCTCACCCAGGGGGGCTGGATGCCTACCACTACTACCACCCTCAGCCAGGGGGCTGGATGCCTACCACTACTACCACCCTCACCCAGGGGGGCTGGATGCCTACCACTACTACCACCCTTAGCCAGGGGGGCTGGATGCCTACCACTACTACCACCCTTAGCCAGGGGGGCTGGATGCCTACCACTACTACCACCCTCACCCAGGGGGGGCTGGATGCCTACCACTACTACCACCCTCACCCAGGGGGGGCTGGATGCCTACCACTACTACCACCCTTAGCCAGGAGGGAGCCAGATGCCTACCACTACTACCACCCTCACCCAGGGGGGCTGGATGCCTACCACTACTACCACCCTTAGCCAGGGGTGTGCCAGATGCCTACCACTACTACCACCCTCACCCAGGGGGCTGGATGCCTACCACTACTACCACCATCACCCAGGGGGGGCTGGATGCCTACCACTACTACCACCCTTAGCCAGGGGGGTGCCAGATGCCTACCACTACTACCACCCTTACCCAGGGGGGGCTGGATGCCTACCACTACTACCACCCTCACCCAGGGGGGGCTGGATGCCTACCACTACTACCACCCTTAGCCAGGGTGGTGCCAGATGCCCACCACCACTACCACCCTTAGCCATAGGGGTGCCAGATGCCTACCACTACTACCACCCTTAGCCAGGGGGGGCTGGATGCCTACCACTACTACCACCCTCACCCAGGGGGGGCTGGATGCCTTCCACTACTACCACCCTCACCCAGGGGGCTGGATGCCTACCACTACTACAACCTTCACCCAGGGGGGCTGGATGCCTACCACTACTACCACCCTTAGCCAGGGGGGCTGGATGCCTACCACCACTACCACCCCCACTCATAGGATGGACAATGCATGACACAACCAGCACACCACAACCTAGGGAATGCAAGAAAAAGACATCCCCCAACACCATGACAAGCGTGTGTAGACTGTGTCAAATGCCTACAACACTGAACATGACTT
This sequence comes from Calotriton arnoldi, assembly GCA_963921515.1. NCBI lineage: Eukaryota > Metazoa > Chordata > Amphibia > Caudata > Salamandridae > Calotriton > Calotriton arnoldi. The sequence continues at coordinate 33,902 of CAWUFW010026215.1, read as the reverse complement.
TGAACATACAATGTGACCCCCTAGCACATGTGCCACACATATATGTGTGTGGCCCCCACAATGCAAGCAGGCCATGACCATTGTGGCAATGGGGTCTAAACCCCCATCATCCCAGTGACCAAAAGGTAAGTGTGGGGTCCATAGCTGAAGCACATTCTGAACATTGTGGCAATGGGGTCTAACGCCCCATCACCACAGTGACCAAAATGTAAGTGTGGGGTCCATAGCTGAAGCACATATTGAACATTGTGGCAATGGGGTCTAACGCCCCATCACCACAGTGACCAAAAGGTAAGTGTGGGGTCCATAGCTGAAGCACATTTTGAACATTGTGGCAAAGGGGTCCAAACCCCCATCATCACAGTGACCAAAAGGTAAGTGTTGACAAAGAAAGAGCTGCAACTGCCAAACTGCATGGATGATTCCTGGTCACAGAACAAAAAACACATCAGTGGCAAAGTAGTGCATGTGTCCCATTGCAACATAAATTGGGGGAGCCAAATACTGCAGTGCAAATAAGACATACCTTTGGCCATGTGCAGACAAACAACACCCATGGGGGCTGACACTGTCAACATTCATCAATGACACAATGACAGAAGTGACCATCAGAATGCAGACCCACATATTTGCATCAATGGGCACACAAATGCAGATACCCTGTGGAGACTGTAGATGTGAGGTGAACAGATACCATACCATGGCAGCAATGGGACACACAAACCATGATCATTGTGCTGACCGATGACCTAGGAGTCCCAGGGACAGCAGGGGAAAGCCACCAAACTACATACAGCCAATGGCACACCCAAGATATGCCAATGCAGTGGTGCAGATGCACAAACACAAACAGGCAGACCCACACTGCACATCATACACAACAGGTGAGGGGGGTTGCCAGTGTCCCCAGGCAACCACACAACACATGAGGAGACCTGAATACCAATCATACAGATGTGCATACAGTGCCACACAAAGGTAACTCATGGATCCAAATCCCCTATGTGGGCAAGCAGGCATTGTCAGATGAGAGGGAGCACAAATCACACATGTCACACAGGCACGTAGGAACAGCAACTGACACAGCAAGACACAGACACACCACAGCACTACCCCTAGGGCCCCCACAATGTGGTGACCCTGGGCTGCATTACAATCCCACTGTGATGACAAAGCTAAATGTCGTTCACACTGTGAACCACAGTCATGTGTCCTGAGCAACAAACTACCATCACACCTACACAAGCACAAATCAATCAGCATGGCCAGTAAGCCAAGGCCAACATGGAGGCAGGGGCCTAGCCGGGCAACAACTCTCATCTGCACACACTCAACACCACACCCCTCGACCTCCAACAATGTGCAGCAGTGAAGCACACATGCACTGGTGACATTGCACATGCACCCATGACTATTCCAGGGTGGTGGGTGGGAACCAAGGTGCAGAAACACATCACACATGGCCACTCAACAAGACTCCTGAATGTCTGACACACTGCACACTACGCTGTACATGGACATGACGGCAATACCACACCAACCAATGGGATCCCAGCCACAGTCACACACCAATGAAGAAGCCAAGGTCACCCACAAAGAACACACATAGACAACAACCAACATTGCAGCCCGGACCCTGAGGAGTGCCAGCAGTCACACACACAACGTGTCACAATCACTGAAAGATAACACAAACTGGAAATCACATGACAGGGGCAAACAACAAGTGCCAAGGGGAAACCTGACTGTGACCCATCTGCGTCTGCACACAAACTCAGCCCTGACAGCAAACACACCTATGGGTGACACCCTGATGACCAGTAATGTGCCATGCACCCACATCACAGAGAACCCAGGGAGAAGACTTTGGGGGAACATAGGTCAACTCAGCAAGCATCACAAACAGGTACAACACTAGGGATCACAGCATGCACAGCTAAACGGAAGTGAACACACAGACATGCACATACAACACACACCTTGGGCGCAGGCAATGTCACAGGAGTACACACTGCTATGAGGGGACTCCACTCCTGTGTGAGGAAAGCTGTGCCATATGTTGCCTCAGTAGGGCCCCATCATGTCAGCTGAGCACTTGGTCACACAATCAACAATTAGCACCAAATGAGGGCTCCCGTCACATCAGCCTGGTCATGTAAGTGCCAACGTAATCATCAGCACAGATCCAACACACTTGTATAGCAATGTTGCACTGACAACACAGATGAGTCCTTCCCCATTGATGCCCAAACCTGCATGTCCAGTGGAGATGGCCACACGGTCAGGGAAGTAGACGAATTGAACAATGGCAGGCACAACAGATGTGCAGGGGTGGAAGCCACAAATGTGAAATAGCTAATCTAAGTAGGAAATCCCATTGCCAAATACTGAACACATGACACCCTCAGATGCTGCTATGGATGACATGGATACACCACAAGATAGGACACATTCCCCCTGGACCACATGGGTTCCTGCACAGTAACACTTCATTATCATGAGACCAAATATCACCATCACTGCAGCAAGGGCATGGTTAGCATCATCAACAACATGTACATCAGAAGCATAAGCACTAGAGAACAGAAAGTTGCTTTATTCAGCATATGTGTGTAATGAAAACAAAGTCCAGAAAAAACACAAAGGCCAATGGCCAGTCCATTGTCAAAGTCCAAACTGGGTGACAGTGGCAGATGTCACCCTACGCATGCCTGCACAAAACCAGAGACAATCCACTAGGAAGGGCAACCGGGGGGCAGGCCAGGCACCGCAGGGACAGGATCAGGGCTCACCAGGAGGAAGCAGGGAAGGGCTGGTGGGTGCTGGAGAGCCACTGACAACTGCAGTGGAGGTGTCTGACATGGTGTGTGCCGGCACAACTGGGGGGCATGACTCAGATGTTGTGGGTGCCGGCACGACTGCAGTGGACCCTGCAGATGGAGTGGAGAGGTCCGCCACTGCAGTGCCCAAGTCAGACAGGGTGGTAGTGGACTCCATTGCAGTGCCTACCACCAGGAGAGGAGAATGGGGAACAGGCAAGGTGGGCTGGACAGAGGGGGAGGACACCCTCACCACATCAGTGGCACAGACAAGCGCAGCGGGGGTGTGGTGCCGGGAGAGCAAGTGGCAGGGGGAGAAGGCCGGATCCTCTTGGGGATGGTATATCTGTGGGTGGGGGAACCTGGGGCAGGGTGTGGTGGGGGCACCTGTGGAGTGGGGGCCTGAGGGATGGAGGAAGGAGACCTGGTGCCTGAGCTGCAGGGCGGCGGCAGGGTCTTGCTCTTACGACTCCGGGGGGACTTGCGGGTGGGGGCCTCAGTCTGTCTGCGCCTGGGGGAGGGTGTCCGGGGGCAAGGGGCACTCTGCTCCGTGTGGGTGGGCTTCCTCTTCCCCCTGAATGCTGTATCAGCTGGATCGGAGGGGAAGAGGCCGAGGGTCTTTGGGGTTGCAGGTGAGGCAAGGGAGGGTGTTTTGGAGGGAGAGGCAACTGAGGACTGCGCAGTGCTCGTGGATGCGTGTGTGTGTTCCAGGGCCCCATCCCCTGTGAGTCTGGTTTCAGTCCCCTGACTGTGCGTGCGTGTGCGTTTTGTTTGTGGCGTGTGTGTCTGTGTGCTGGATGTGTGTGTGCTGGTGTGTGCCTGTGCCGGTGTGTGTGTGCTTGGGACGGGTAAGGTGCTGGGGAGTGTGGATGGAGCAGAGGCAGGAGGCGTGAGGGACTATCTGAGGAGGGACACTGCTGCCGTCAGGGAGGAGTCCATGGACCTATTGCCCCTCTGTAGGTCAGACATGCCCGATGAGATGCCCTCCATGAACGACACCAGCTGAGTCAACAGAGCGGTGTGCGCATGGAGGACACTCAGCATGGCTGTCTGCCCTACATGGAGCTGGCGAAGGAGGTACACAGACTCCTCACTCAGGGCAGCAGGCGACACAGGGGCAGGGGTGCGGTGCCTGGCCCAAAGGAGACACGCTCCCGAACATGGGAGCCTCCACGGACCTGGGGAATGGGAGCCGATGGGAGGGCGGTGGTGGTGCTGGTGGTGGCGGGGACAGCAACACTAGCTGGGGTGTGGTGGCTGCTGACACCCGCCTCCATAAGGGAGTCATCCTCCGAGTTGCTCTGGTCCTCAGCTGAGGTGGATGGTGCTGAGGATTCCTCGGTGTGGCTCCCCTCGCCCTCCGTGCCACTGGGTCCCTCCGACCACTCCTCGGCTGCACACCCAGTCTGGCTCTCTGGCTCCTCCTGGTCCGTGGAGCTGTCCCCTTCCGTGGCCGTGGATGTATCTGCAAACAATGGGGAAACAGACAGACATCAGTCACCTGCACCAAACGCACACACCACTGTGAGCACAGCACATTACAGAGCAAGCCCTGGCATCATTAGTTGTACATTGCTAAAAGTGCCCTAACTGAACAGGAGAAGCCAATTGTCAGTCTGATGCCAACCATGGCACTCACATCCCACATGGCCTTGCACCCATCTGTCTGGTGTCTGTTGGATAGCAACACCCCAGTGTGGACACATGCACCAACTACACAGTAGTTGGACAGTGCAGAGGATACGGTGTAGCATGTGGACATGCACACATCACAACTCTTGCCACTGAGTCAGTACAGGTTTCCGGATGAAAGGGACGCCCAGAGTCAAATAGGATATGCATGTGATGCATACCAGCGACAGATACCATGATGCACCCATGTCCTGATAGCCATCGCCACAATGGTGTGCATGTAGCACATGTCACTCCCCTGCAGGATCACCAATAAGTAGACACATGCCATGGCGGAGGCATGACTTCTAAGTCATACATCACTGTCTCAGTGATGTATGACTTGGCAGCCAGACAACAACACTCTGCACTGTGTCACAATAGTAGGTCATGGGGAATGCAAGTCCTGGAGCTGCACAAGTGCACATGTACATCCCCCACACAACACATCATCTTAACCCTCATCTGTCCAGGTCATACCGATTGGACATATGGGAGACCTGTGACACTACCCTCTGAACCTGAGCCCCTCACAATCTGCTGTGAATGGGGAACAGCTGCCTGAACTTCACATTCGCATACCCCAGTCTGCACGGGCAGCTGATCAAACACCTATGTGACACACAAGTATCGTCTCCTATGGTCACATCTCCAGTGGCATGCTGAGCCCCTACCAAGAAACACCCCAGCAGTCCTGGCAACAAATCCACAGCACACTGACACAGAGGCAGACACCTGAGGGGTCAAATCACTGCGCACAATGTGTCAGCTGATACACGGGAGTGGGAGTACAGAGTGCATTGCATGGCCTGGAGTAGGCATGACTGTCCTGCCCCACATGAATGAGGGATGAGCCCTGGACAGTGGATAGCTGGCTATGTATGTGTGACACACGTAATCTGCATACTCCTGGGGCCCAAACATTGTTCCCACCCGCTGCATGGGTGTGTGCCACATACCCCAGGCACATGTGGTGGCTCAGCTCAGCAAGTGGACCGCATATCAAAGCAACACGCAGATTACATGTCCGAACACAGGCGTTGTGTGAACAATGGACCTACCCATGATGCCCAAAACAGAGTTAGGGAAACAGATGTTGTCCCCCACCTTTAGTGAAGCAAACTGCAAGGACACAGTCCCAAGTGACACAATTCCCTGAATGTAAGGGCCACACCTGGGTATCCGATGAGGAGTGGGCAGTGCACAATAGAGGGACATGGCTCCTGGACAACATGACTGCTGTACTGTGGCAGTTGAACCAGGCCAGAGGAGGGCACAAAGCATGTAATACAGAGTTCACAGTGCAGTCTTTGACTCACCCCCTCCTTGCTGCTGTCTGGCCTTCAGCTGCCCATCCAGGTCTGGAAACACCACCGCCAGGATCTGGAGCATGTGGGGGGTCAGGGTCCGTGTCCCGCCCCTCCTGCGAGGAGGCGACAGCTTCAGCTGGACCCGTGCAATCCTCCGGGTCCAGCCCCGAAGGTCCTGCCACCTCTTCTGGCAGTTGCGGATCCGGCGCTTGTAGACCCCCACGGACCGGACAGCCCGGACAATGTCCTTCCAGATCTCCTGCTTCCGATGGGCATTAACCTGTCAGGATGACAAAGTGAAAAGGCCATTACTACACATGCAACATATCCGTGCATGACACAGTTGTATATACATGTCTCATTCACAGGGGCACATGATGTACACAGGCAGTGCAACGCTGCCCATGGACAGTTTGCCAGACGTCACTACATGGTATCATTGCATGGGAAGTAAAACCTTGTTCAAATGCACTGTCACTGCACCATACCTGTCCAGTGCATGTCACTACACACTATGGGGGTGACAACTACTCAGTGAGCCTGCTAGCCAGTGGCGTGCAGACTTTCAGCCTTGCTAGTCAGACAAAATGCACATTCAGAAAGGCAGTGCACAGAACACTCACCTGCTCCCCTGTTGTCCCATACAGCTTGCTGTACTGTGGAAGTAGGCTGTCCAGCAGGGCCTGGTTCTCCTCAAGGCTGAAGGCTGGGGCTCTCTCCACAGTACGTGCCATTGCAGGGTCCAGAGGGGCAGAGACAGCAGCAGTGCAGTGGCAGATGTCGTCCTGGAGCATGTAGTGCAGGCAAGTGAGCTCTCAGGGGAACAGCCAGCAATATATATGTGCTGGAGAGGCAGATACTGTCCCTTGTGTCCAAAGTGATAGGTCCAAGTCGTTTGCATCTTCTGAATCTGGCCAATCCATGGAATAGCAGCACCAATACACGCCCACGGCATCCTTCAAATCTTCAACTTCATGACATACATGATTTTGCAACATTGTTGTGGGTGACCAACTGAATTTCCAGCAACCGACTCGTTCGAATTTCGAAAACGCGTCCGTTGCCAGGCAAGGCCATTGTCAATGGGTGCGCACCGATCGGTCCATTGCGGTACAACGCGTACAGGGGTACAACGCGTACCCGCACACATTGAATGCAATGGGCCGGCCGGGGGCACCGATCGGTCCATTGCTGATCAACGTGTACAGAGGTACAACGCGTACCCGCACACATTGAATGCAATGGGCCGGCCGGGGGCACCGATCGGTCCATTGCGGTACAACGCGTACAGGGGTACAACGCGTACCCGCACACATTGAATGCAATGGGCCGGCCGGGGGCACCGATCGGTCCATTGCTGATCAACGCGTACAGGGGTATAACGCTGTACCCGCACACATTGAATGCAATGGGCCGGCCGGGGCACCGATCGGTCCATTGCGGTACAACGCGTACAGGGGTACAACGCGTACCCGCACACATTGAATGCAATGGGCCGGCCGGGGCACCGATCGGTCCATTGCTGTATCAACGCGTACAGGGGTACAACGCGTACCCGCACACATTGAATGCAATGGGCCGGCCGGGGCACCGATCGGTCCATTGCGGTACAACGCGTACAGGAGTACAACGCGTACCCGCACACATTGAATGCAATGGGCCGGCCGGGGGCACCGATCGGTCCATTGCGGTACAACGCGTACAGGGGTACAACGCGTACCACGCACATTGAATGCAATGGGCCGGCCGGGGGCACCGATCGGTCCATTGCTGATCAACGCATACAGGGGTACAACGCGTACCCGCACACATTGAATGCAATGGGCCGGCCGGGGCACCGATCGGTCCATTGCTGATCAACACGTACAGGGGTACAACGCGTACCCGCATACATTGAATGCAATGGGCCGGCCAGGGGCACCGATCGGTCCATTGCTGATCAACGCGTACAGGGGTACAACGCGTACCCGCACACATTGAATGCAATGGGCCGGCCGGGGCACCGATCGGTCCATTGCTGATCAACGCGTACAGGGGTACAACGCGTACCTGCACACATTGAATGCAATGGGCCGGCCGGGTGCACCGATCGGTCCATTGCTGTTCAACGCATCCCTGTACAAGTGACTGGCATATGTCACCATGCCTGTCTCAGATGGACATATGCCAGCCCCAGATAGCTCCCAGGGAGTGAGGGGCACACCTACAACACGACAGCCTGTCCAAACTGTATGATAAGGCATGTAAGGCTGCATTTCCTATTGTGTGTATGTTGGTGTACATGTTGTCCTGTGGGAGTCACCTGGGGGCAGCCACCCCCAGGCTGTGCACGTGTTCATGGGGACATGATCCTGGGTGTTACGTGTACATGACCACTGTGATGTGCAACTGTTCATATCTGTGCATGTGCCATGGTCACATTTCACGGTGGTGTATGTGTATGTCATGTCACATACCCCGTGAGTCCCATGTGGGACGGTATGTTTGAGCCAGGGTGTCCCAGTGGCACAATAGTGATGGTCCTCCACAGTCTGTGTGCATGTAGTGTTTACAATGTCTCTGATTTCATGTGCACAATGGGAGACAGTCTCCACATCCACGTTGTGTGTGCATGGACTTTGATGTTGTGCGTGTGTGTGTCACAGACGTCCATGTCTGTCCTGCAGTGGCAAGTGGGACCACTACCTGTGGGGGTCATAGTTGTTTTGCTGTGGTGTATACGTGATACTCCATGTAATGCCAGTGTCCATGTGGCAATACAGGGTCCCTGGGAATGTACCTGTCGTTGAGCTGTGATGCCTGGGGCACATCTGTCCTCACATGTCACTGTGGGGGTGATTGTGACACGGCAGCAGGAGATGGGAACTGTGACACGGCCTCATGATATCCAATGGGCCAACCTGGGACTTATTGATGCCACTTGTTGAACCGTGATGACAGATGTTGGCCATTTATGTACCATACATGTCCTTACGGAACTGCACACTTCATGTAGTTGTGCCTCATAATGATGTATGTTGGGATATTGAGTGTGTTCAATGCCGCATTTGTGGGCTGACTGACAATCTTGCTTACTTCTCCTCTGCACTGCAGGGCTCCTGCTGTCCATCGACCATTCCCAGACCTGGCAACGATGGTGGAACGGGACAGCATCTGACGGTACCGCTTCACCAGGCAGCTGATTGAGGATTTGGCAGTGCAGTTGGCCCCACATTTGCAGCCTGGCCGGCCGTATCCCACAGCGCTGACCCCCAAGGTGAAGGTGATGGCAGCCCTACACTTCTTTGCCACTGGTACCTTCCAACATACTGTGGCGACTGCTGGTGGGATGTCACAGACCATGTTGAGCCGTGTGCTCCGCGATGTTTTGGTGGCAATGTTGCTATTCCTGAACCGGTACATCTATTTCACTAGACTGCGACGACTCACTGATGTGAAGAGTGACTTCTATGCCCTGGGGAGGATGCCGCATGTCATTGGCTCCATTGATGGGACACATGTGGGTTTGGTACCACCACAGGCCCAGGAGCAGGCCTACAGGAACCGCAAGCACTACCACTCGGTCAATGCACTGGTGGTGTGTCTTGCAGATATGACCATCACACACGTGTGTGCCCGTTTCCCTGGTTCAGCACACAATGCCTTTGTGATGAGGAGTAGTCGTATCCCCAGGATGATGGCACAGATGCAGAACCAGCGTGCCTGGCTTGTCGGTGTGTACTGACTTTGTGCCATTGTGTGTGATCTGATCTGTAGTATTCCGCCCACTTTTCCAAGTCAGCTAATGTGCACTTGTCTGTCCGTAGGTGACTCGGGATACCCCAACATGCCGTGGTTGCTGACACCCCTCAGGAACCCTGTGACACCAGCCCAGATGCGCTACAATGAGGCACATGGTCGGACCAGGAGAGTGATTGAGCGGACATTTGGTCTCCTGAAGAGCCGCTTCCGCTGCCTGGACAAGACCGGAGGGTCCCTCCCATATGCCCCTGCGAAAGTGTGCAAGATTATCATCGTCTGCTGCATGCTCCACAACCTGGCAGTGCGGAAGGAGTTGCCTCTCATCCAGGATGACAATGACCAACATCCGCCACCTGTGGAGGATCCTGGCCTGGACCACGATGCCAGTGATGATGATGATGATGATGAGGGTGTTGTCCGCACACAGCTCATCACCAACTTCTTTAGCTGAATGTGAGTATCCTGAGGTGTCATGTCAATGATGTGAGTTGGCATGATATGTGTAGGTGGTGCTCTGGTGCTGTTGGAGTGTGTCCATGGGCTACTTGACTGGATGTGTGTTGCGATGTGTGCTTACAGGTGGGCTGTACTCCCCAACAGTGTTGACATGCTAACTTGGTTCTGGGTGGGTATCTTGTAACATGTATTGTGCATGAGTTTTGCTGTTCTGTCCTGTTCTCCATTGCTTTTGACTTTGTGTCATTTCTGTCCTTCACAGGGTACTTTCAGATTCGTTTGGTCAACTGTGTCCACCGACGACGTGATTGCACTTCCAGGGTGGTAGCTGTTGTGTCCCTACAGGTGATGTGTGCCACACCCATGGACTTCCTTCCGTCTACAGTTGTTGACTGTGTGCCCGCTGCCAGGTGGGATTACCTTGCATCTGTAGTGGTTACGACATGTTGCAACTGTGTAATAAACCTGTGCTTCACTTTGTGATGTGCGTTGTCTGTGGTCACACATTTGACTGCCATTTGCTTACTGCACCTGTGGGCTACTTGACTACAACTGGGAATGGGTGTGGTGTCTGTGCATTGCACCGTCTTCCCTGGCAACATCAGTGTAGGCAATGAGTCAGATGGCCTAGGTGTGTATGTGTTGTGTAGCCCTGGTGGTGTGTCTCCCTCATATGTGTCATGTTGCCTTTACTCACATGCCTGTGTTGTACTTGCTGTTGCAGTTCGCATACACAGTGTAATTTTGCAGTTCATCATCCCCATAACAGCACCCACGTTGGAATCACAACAGAGGCAAGTATGGTGTATTAGTGTGTTTATTGTGATACATTTGTGTGAATAGTGCATAGGATGGGTAGTGCTGTACATAAATCTTGCAATCAGAAGTTCCTAGGTGAATTGAAAGTCCTGGTAGACAAAATCCCCAGTATCGGGGCCACAGTTGTCTGAGACATTGGTCCAACTTGTACTCCCCATGCAATGTGTGGGAGTAGTGTTGCCGTCAACAGGGTGAACAGTCTGTGCACAAAGGTGAACATCCAGAACAGGTTCAGGCTTCCTGGGAGTTGCGCTTGGCCATCGGCCTCTCACTTGCCCCTCCTCGGACGACCCCTCTTCTTTGGGGGGGCCCCTCAAGTACAGGCTGCTGCGGTGCAGGGGACTCTCCGCCAGAGTCATCCTCCCTCCCTGTGGCAGTTGCAGTTTGTTCAGCACCAGATGTTGTTGGCACACAGGGAGGTGTGGACTGGTTGCTGTTCATCTGGCGGAGGCATTGTAAAATGTCCCTGTGCACCGCCGTCATCTCATGCAGTGCATCCCACTTGGACTCCACGCGGGACATGTGTGAGTCCACGCGGGGCATGTGTGACTCCACGTGGGACATGTGAGAGTCCAAGTGGGCATGATGGGCAGCCTGCTGCTGTTTCATGTCTCTGAGGAGCCCCACTACCTGGCTGAGATCTCCGGTGCTGGACTGGTACGCATCAGCTATGCGTACCAGTTGTGAGTCATCATGCACACCAGCAACCTCTGCAAGCAGCGACCTCTGTCTCCCACCCCTCCCACCACCCCTGCTGACATGTGCAGTGCATGCAGTGGCACGCACAGATGACCCTGGTCCACCTTGGGGGTTGGTGGTGGTGTCCATGGCCCCAGGTTGGTCCAGGGTCCCTGTGCTGGTGTTGCTCCTTGTTCTGTCCATGTCGGCAGGGATGGTATTTGTGGTGACAGTCGTTGGAGGGGTGGGTGCAGGGGGTGCAGCTGGTGGTCCTGCTGGTGCTGCAGCTGGTGGTCCTGCTGGTGCTGCATGTAGACTTGCACTGGATGTGCCAGGTTGGTCTTCTTCGTCCGAGGAGGGCAGAGGCTGTACGACACCAGTGAGCTCCGCATCCTCTTGAGCCTGGGACTGGGACTCCTCAGAGTCTGCTGCTGTGTCCCCATCATCACCTGTTTTTGGGAGACACACACAATGTATGTTATGTTTCTGCAGGCATCAATGGTTGACACACCTGACAGTTGTGACTGTGCCTCTGGGTGCGGGCCTGTACATTGCATTGTCCTAAGTCGTCACAGTCAGGGGTTGATATTGGTGTGGCACATTGTCCTGCATTATTTGGGCATTTCTATGTATTTGTTGGGGGGTGAACATGGTCTGCATTGGTTGTATTTGGTTGACAGCCGGCCCTCCTTCCCACCCAGCCAGTCAGTTATCCCACCATGGACTGTGCTTGCATTGCAGGGAGTGGAAGTTGTCTCTCAGGATGTCAGTCAGTGGTGTCCTGCTGTTTGTTGGTGCACAGTTGCCAGCAGGGCCTTGTGCTCCCCACAGCAGTAGCCAGTGTCAGCCATCTTGTGAGTCCTTCTCCACTCCCTGTGATGTGAGCATGGTTCAGGGTGGTGTTGATGGGACAGTTGTGGGGGTGAGCTATGTCTGTGACTGTGACTCCCATCATGCTATTGCCTCCACCCCACTTCCCAGCATTCCCATACTTACTTGCTTTTGTGGGGAGTTCAGTGTGTGTGGGTGTGAGGGCAATGGCAAGATGGCTGACAGTGGTGTCCTGCTGTTGGTTGGTGTGCAGTTCCCAGCATGCGCTTGTGCTCCCCACAGCAGTTGCCAGTGTCAGCCATCTTGTGTGTCCTTATCCACTCCCTGTGATGTGAGCATGGTTCAGGGTGGTGTTGATGGGACAGTTGTGGGGGTGAGCTATGTCTGTGACTGTGACTCCCATCATGCTATTGCCTCCACCCCACTTCCCAGCATTCCCATACTTACTTGCTTTTGTGGGGAGTTCAGTGTGTGTGGGTGTGAGGGCAATGGCAAGATGGCTGACAGTGGTGTCCTGCTGTTGGTTGGTGTGCAGTTCCCAGCATGCCCTTGTGCTCCCCACAGCAGTAGCCAGTGTCAGCCATCTTGTGTGTCCTTATCCACTCCCTGTGATGTGAGCATGGTTCAGGGTGGTGTTGATGGGACAGTTGTGGGGGTGAGCTATGTCTGTGACTGTGACTCCCATCATGATATTGCCTCCACCCCACTTCCCAGCATTCCCATACTTACTTGCTTTTGTGGGGAGTTCAGTGTGTGTGGGTGTGAGGGCAATGGCAAGATGGCTGACAGTGGTGTCCTGCTGTTGGTTGGTGTGCAGTTCCCAGCATGCCCTTGTGCTCCCCACAGCAGTAGCCAGTGTCAGCCATCTTGTGTGTCCTTATCCACTCCCTGTGATGTGAGCATGGTTCAGGGTGGTGTTGATGGGCCAGTTGTGAGGCTGAGCAATATCTGTGCCTACCACTCCCATCATGCTATTGCCTCCACCCCCCTTCCCAGCATGCCCATGCTTCCTTCCTTTTGACTCTGCTTCCCTGTGGGGTGGGCTGGCTGTGCTGACAGGATGGCTGGGAGTGTTGTCCTGGCAGTTGTTTGGCTAAAAGTCCCAAGAGTGTCCCTGTGCTTCACACAACATAACCCAGGGTGGTGGTTCTTTGTGGGATCTTGAGTTAGGATGGGAGGCATTGCATTCTACCAGGTGGGTTCTGTGGAGTTTGTGTTGAGGGGGTGTGAGGGGAGGTGCTTGTGACTATGGTCAGTGCTGCAAGTCCTCCTTCCCACCCAGCCAGCCAGATATCCCACCATGGAACGTGCTTGCATTACAGGGAGTGGAAGTTGTCTCTCAGGATGTCAGTCAGTGGTGTCCTGCTGTTTGTTGGTGCACAGTTGCCAGCAGGGCCTTGTGCTCCCCACAGCAGTAGCCAGTGTCAGCCATCTTGTGAGTCCTTCTCCACTCCCTGTGATGTGAGCATGGTTCAGGGTGGTGTTGATGGGACAGTTGTGGGGGTGAGCTATGTCTGTGACTGTGACTCCCATCATGCTATTGCCTCCACCCCACTTCCCAGCATTCCCATACTTACTTGCTTTTGTGGGGAGTTCAGTGTGTGTGAGTGTGAGAGCAATGGCAAGATGGCTGGCAGTGGTGTCCTGCTGTTGGTTGTTGCACAGTTGCCAGCAGGGCCTTGTGCTCCCCACAGCAGTGCACAGTGTCATCCATCTTGTCAGTTGTTTTCCACTCCCTGTGATGTGCGCATGGTTTAGGGTGGTGTTGATGGGACAGTTGTGGGGGTGACCAATATCTGTGACTACCACTCCCATCATGCTATTGCCTCCACCCCACTTCCCAGCATTCCCATACTTACTTGGTTTTGTGGGGAGTTCAGTGTGTGTGGGTGTGAGAGCAATGGCAAGATGGCTGACAGTGGTGTCCTGCTGTTGATTGGTGTGCAGTTCCCAGCATGCCCTTGTGCTCCCCACGACACAGCAACAGTGTCAGACATCTTTGATGGGCCTTTCCACTCTCTGTGGGATGTGCATGCGTGAGTGTGAGCTTGCTGGGCCATGTGGTGGGGGATGTAGAGCTGTGACTACGACTCCCATCATGCTATTGCCTCCACCCCCCTTCCCAGCATACCCATGCTTCCTTCCTTTTGACTCTGCTTCCATGTGGGGTGGGCTGCCTGTGCTGACAGGATGGCTGGGAGTGTTGTCCTGGCAGTTGTTTGGCTGAAAGTCCCATGAGTGTCCCTGTGCTTCACACAACATAACCCAGGTTGGAGGTTCTTTGTGGGATCTTGAGTTAGGATGTGTGGCATTGCATTCTCCCAGGTGGGTTATGTGGAGTATGTGTTGAGGGTGTGTGTGAGGGGAGGTGCTTGTGACTATGGTCAGTGGTGCGAGTCCTCCTTCCCACCCAGCCAGCCAGATATCCCACCATGGAACGTGCTTCCATTGCAGGGAGTGGAAGTTGTCTCTCAGGATGTCAGTCAGTGGTGTCCTGCTGTTTGTTGGTGCACAGTTGCCAGCAGGGCCTTGTGCTCCCCACAGCAGTAGCCAGTGTCAGCCATCTTGTGAGTCCTTCTCCACTCCCTGTGATGTGCGCATGGTTCATGGTGGTGTTGATGGGACAGTTGTGGGGGGCAATATGTGTGACTACGACTCCCATGATGCTATTGGCTACACTGACTTGGCCAGCATACACAGTATTCCTTCCTTTCAGTGGTCTTCACTGTGTGTTGGTGTTGTTGTGGTGGCTACATGTCTGGATGTGTTTGTTAGTTCTATTTGTGCTACTGCCTAGCTGTAGTTGTAGTTGTGTTTGTACATGTGATGGCACGGTTGAATGTAACTTTGAGATGGCATGTGTTGTGTTTCTCTGACTGACATACACATTTTGGGATGATTCTGTTCTGGTTGCTGTGTAATTGCTATGAGTGCATGGTTTGACTCTCCCTTGACAGTGATGTGTGTGTGTATTGTGGCAGAATATTGTGTACATTTGTTGTGTACTCACCAGGCTCTGGGATGTTCTCTAGTCCATATACGCTCACTGGCGGAAGGATGGCCCGCACCTTCTCCTCCCAGGGCCTGAGGTATACTGGCTTGGCAGGAGGGCCACTGCCAGTGTATTGGCTCAGGAGGTAGTCTTTCTTGAGCAGCTCCCGGACCCTCCTGCGCACGTCATACCACCTGTTCTGGATGTCGGTCTTTGTGCGCAGACATGGTGATTGTGCGTTCACCCTGTTGATGATCCTCTCCCACATCTTGGTTTTCTGGGAGATGGGGGTCTGTTGGACCAGTGTGCCAAACAGCTGTGGCTCTACCCTGAGGATCTCGTCTACCAGGACTTCCAATTCACAATCTAGGAACTTGTGATTCTTCTTGGGGGGCATGGTGATCGGTGGTGATGGTGAGTGATGTGTGTGTTGGTGTGCAGGTGAGGGTGTGTGAGTGTGTGTTTTGCTGGGTGTATGTGAGGTAGGTATTTGTTGGTGTGCTGATGGTGTGTGGCTTGTGTGAGGGATGAGCTGTGGGTGTGTGGTTGCTGTCTGTTGGGTGCTGGCAGTGGAATGGCATTTGCAAAGGATCATGGTTGGGATTTGTGTCCTTTATATGGGTGGAGTTGTGGGTGTGTCTTTGTTCTCTGTCCCCACCCCCCCCAGTATTTATTGGCTTTGTAATTGCTTGTTTGGCCTTTTTTTGTGTTAATTTTCCTTTGTACTGTCTGTGCATGTTGGAAACGTTCTTGTGACCGAGTCGGACCCTGCATTTGTCTCGTACGGTGTTCTCTGTTTCGTTCACGCTGTGTTTGTGCAGTTTTCTATGCTGCGTACGCGTCGGTCGCGGTGTTTTGTGTTACTCCGGCTCGGTTTTGTATGCGTGTCGGTCGTACGGCTTGTCCTCCGTCCGACTCGGTCGTGGTTTTCGCGCCTTGCATCGTACTTTGCGGTTTGGAGTTCGCGTGTACGTTTTGGTCGGATTTGTTCCGGGTGCGTGTCGGTCGGTTCGATTCACGTGTTTTTCCGGCCGGATTGCTGTTTTCCGTGCGGCTTGGTCGTTCGGCTTTGGTTTGGTACGTGTCGGTCGGATTTTGCACGCTTTGCATCGTACTTGGGGTGTCGGGCGCCACAGGTACGTGTCGGTCGGAATAAATTCCGGCTCCGAGTCGGTCGGTGCTTTTTCCGGCCCGAATCGGAATCGACCCCCAAGTCTTTGATCAGATTACCCACCCACTATAGTTTTCCACCTTTGAATTTAAAATCAGCTTCCTTAGCATTAAAGTTTAGTACTTGTGTCTGTCCACCTACTCAAGCATAACCGATTTGGGTGAAGAACGATGCACATCAGGCAACGCTACTAAAGGGAGAATTGTTTATTAGCACTGGATGTTTTAAACAATATGAGTAGATTGACTCGGCGGAAGGTTTGTGACAGGTTTGCCAAGGACTGCATCACTTAGTTTGTGACAGGTTTGCCAAGGACTGCAATTACTGAAGTGGTTGGCATAATAAGTACTGCAGGTTCACTGGTAGCATTTAATTTGCAGGCTCTGGGTATATGGTGTTCCACTGGACAAGGTGAGTTTTAAGTAAATTAAATATGCCAATCAAACCTTTCTTAGGTGAGGGAGCACAAGCACTTTAGCACTGGTTAGCATTGGTAAAGTGTAGAGTCCTAAGGCCAACAGAAGCAAAAATCCAGCAAATTGCAGGTAGTAGGCAAACAGTTTTTGGGGAAGACCACTCTAAGGCTGACAGGTTTAACATCAGCATATTCTCCTTTAATGTAACAATGCTGTATTTTTGTGCTGTTGGGCATTTTTCAAGTAATGTAATTATATTATTCTTCTGTAATCTGTTCAATTTAATGTTGTTGTGATACTTATTTGTAGGGCCAGAATGAATTTTTCAGTCTGTATGCTGAAGTTATCAATTGAAATTAGCGAGTAGAGATTCCTCTTTTGTTTGTAAACATTATTCATGGTGCCCAGCCGTGTCTCAGCTCTATATGGGTCCAACCCCATTGTTTGTTTGATTAACTTTCTAAACGTGCCATTTTCAAGTTGTAAACTAAAATTCAATTTTACTATTAAAGAGGATTTTAAATTACAATTCATTTGAGTTCAAACATGAAATTCTGTCCGACTCCAAATACAAAGTTAGCACTTATTAAATGTAATAAGGTAACACAATGCTATCCTATGGGAGAGGTAGGCCGTACAGTAGTGAAAAATTCATTTAGGAGTTTTGTACTTTCAGAACATATAAAATGTAAAAAACATGGTCTACTTTTTAAATGCAATGCACGCTGGCCTAAGGGCTGCTTAGGGCCTACTTCAGGGGAGGCTTATATGTATTAAAATAGAGGGTTTAGGCCTGGCAAACATTTTATTTTGTCAGATCGAATTGGCAGTTTACAATTGCACTACAGGCTGAAATGGCAAACCTGAGGCTTATTTTAAAAGGCTACATTTTGTGGGTGGCACAATGAGTGCTGTTGCCAACTAATGGCATTTAATTTACAGGCTCTGGGTAACTGTGGTACCATATACAAGGGACTTACAAGTTAATTAAATGTACTAATCAGATGTAAGCCAATTGCACCATGTTTAGGGGAGAGCACACATACTTCAGCACTGGTTAGCATTGGTAAAGTGCACAGAGTTCCAAAAGCCAAAAAATAGGTTCAGAAAACAGGAGAGGTGAAGGCAAAATGTTTAGGGATGGCCCTGCAGGTAGGGTCAACTCCAACACTGAACATATGCAATTATCATCATCCTCCATCTGTCAGTTTCATTTATTACTGTCTGGCCATCACTCTGCCCTGCTCAGTACCCTTGCCTTCTTGGTACTGCATGGCTGTTCTTGACTTTTTTACCTTCTGCCTCTCCAACCACTCTTTTGCAGTCTTTTGTCGCTTTGATTGGTACTCATCCCGCTATCCCCATAGCCATCTCCCAATCCGATATTCTTATTGACCTAATATTCTTGCTATTTACCTCCTCTTTCGAAATGATGATCCTACCCATTAGCTTTTCCATTTACCTACATGCTGATAACAAACCAATGGTATTCTCCTTCCATTCTCTCACTCCTCAACTTTAGACCCCAAGCTGAAAACTGAATAACTGCTATCATGGATTAGGTGATTCTGCACTCTCTCATACTCATCTCCCCCACAGTGGAAATCCTCTACTTCCCTGTTTCTATCAGTATCCTGTTTCAATACCTCATTTCTAAGTACCCTTGGAGTGAAATTTGATTCCCAAAAATAAAATGTTGCAGAGTCACAATACCAGCTGCTCAATATTTTAAAAGGATTAGGCCCTCTCTTCTATTCAGTACATTAAATATTAAAAAAATCATAAATGTAATTGTCATGGGCAAGCTAGAATGTTATAGCTACTATAGCTGTACATCTACTCTTTCTCTTGTTACAGAAACAAGCATTTGGCAAACAAATACACAAATGATGAAATATTTATTTAATTTTCAAACAAAGTTTTAAAAAATCTAAATTTTAATTTTAATGGGAATGTTGGAGCTATTCTAAATTCAATTGAGACCACTACTCTGTTTTCTAAGCCCTTGTTGGTCTGCCACCAGTGGGGAGCCACTGGTGGCAGTGGCAAGTTGGTTGACTCCTCCTGTGGGCACCTGACTGGGAGAAGGTGGCTCCAGTTTGGCTTGAGGCTGGAGGCAGCTGTCCTGGTCATCCTGGCAGCAGTTCTTGGATCAAGGTGGTGAAGGGCTAACTGAGGCCCACCGTCCATATCTCAAGATGTCACAACTGATGAATCTGATGTGTGTTAGAGCATCGAGGGCTGTGCAGTCTGCTTCATGTTAATGTCTTGGCTGTTTGGAGCAAGCAAAGAGCAACAAATAGCAAGTAAAATACATAAGAGTACAACAGTACGAAGTTCTCCAACTTCAAGAAGAATAAAACAAACCAAGATGAAGCAGTGAATAAATATCACGATATTGTCCTACTTTGGTCACACTAGTGTATTGGAAACTGTGAAATGATGGGATATCAGACTCATAAATCATAATTCATAAAAATTAGGTCAAAGCGCTTGAGAACTGCCATCCATCCACTAGTGAAATAATAAAAAAGACAAGGCAAGTGTATAATTTGGGGGGCTCAACTGAGTCATACAAAAAGAGAACGGAAAACAAAATCAACATTTTCTTGCCCTCAACTGTCTTGATAAAATACCTCAAAAAACATTGCAAACCACTAAGAGGACATTAAATTATCCAGAAACAATGACTCGAAACTGGAGCCAAACTTAATCCAATCAAATGGAATTATGGAGCATATTCATTTGTCAATCAATTCTCTGGAAATGAAGAAACAAACCATGCAATCTTTCCAGTCAAACCACTCTGTGTATGACCAATCAGGGACAGGACAGCTACACTAGAACCAAGTGACCGAGGATTCCGTACTACAGCCTTTTTGAAGGAACATCTATCAATCGACGATTCCTCATCTAAAATGGAGCAGGTAATAGCAAGCACAATTTCTGACTCCTCTTCTGCTTTGGCCCCTTTATGAAAGTTAGTATCCGCATCTATAGAACTCCTTATTAAGGACATTAAATGCCACAAAACGAGCCTTAAAGTTTCAGTCAGACAAAATGGAAGTTCAAATAGATCTTTTGCACACCTTAGCAACACATGTCACTAAATTGACAACAAGTTTGAAAATCTGAATGAATTCATTCTTTGGGAAAGAACAGAAGCAACTTATGCCACCACATCCTGTGATTGCATTCAAATAGTAAATAAAAAGGCTACCCTCCCAAATGAGGCAAAACGAATAAAGACTACAAGTAACCTCCAGAGGCAAACTAGGAAAAGTAAACATTGTAACTCAACATAGGGGGCACCGAACACCAAGCACTGAAACAGAGAGCCAATGCACAGGTAGCAGCAACACAAAATCCAGAGGTACAAATGATACAATATTCAGAAGTACAAACAAAGACAGAAACTAAAGGGACAAGAAATCAGTGTTGAGAAAAACATACAGTTCTAATTCGTAATAGATCCGAAATAAAAAACAATCCTCCCCTAATATCACCAAAAGACAACCTTAACTTGGAAAATAGTGAAGACAACATAATAAATTCTATTTCCTTATCCCAGATTGAATACATGAGACCCTTAAAGAAACACAAGCGAAGAGACTGAGAAAGGCCACTAATATTAAAAAGCATAGAAGCTACCAGTTGCAGTCCGTTCAAAGCCAGCATCTGATAAATTCTACTCAATCTTTAATCAGCCCATGAATAAAGTCTCCCTTTCAGACAATAACAAAATCATACAAGAGAATAATAGACTTTCATTTGCCATGTGTGGACAGGCTAGGGCAATCATACCATACAGAGAAAAAGCTAAACCCATTAACTTACTCACTCCAGCCTCAGGTGATATTGGAAATTACTCCTCCTCAAAAAAGGACATAGAAAGCAGAGGAAGTATGAGAGACGAGCAAACTACCATCCAACCCCAAAGAGGTAAAGACGTGAGACAGCAATACAAAGCCCTGTATCTACAACAAATAACACCACAAATAACTGCTCCACACCGAGGAAAATGCCAGAAATTGCTCAAAACGTAACAACAAAGTGAGAAACCATCCAGGCATGGACAGGATGTACTATAGATTCTATAGGTCATAGAGTTTGTGTAAGAGATCAAATCTCTGCAACTATCAATCATCATATGCAAATTTAAATGATCTTCACACATCAAGCAACAACTTAATAACAAATGTAGCCCATAGAAAGTAAAGCACCAACGCTACTAGAAAGTGATCATAAGCATTGTGCAACACTCTCAACTTAATCTGATCAGAGAATAATTGCTACAAATAAATTATTTCATTCAATATATAAATCTAAAGGCAGTTTTGACATCTTAAACAGAGGAGTCATTTTGAAATTGGCAAGAGCAGTAAAGGCGCTATCTCACATCATATCAACATGTATAATATCAATGCAGTTTCAGTCTGCTAACAATATGCAATCAAATGAAGTAACTCACTCCATCTACTAGAAATTTTGCAAAGGAAAACCCATGTCACATATATCACTGGCAAGCCAAACAGGAAGCACTGTAATATCTTCTCTGCGTACTAGATGAAGAGGAGCTATAGGGCCATCCAACTTGAACTCACATTAAGCTGGCCCTTGGAAGGCAATGTAACTTCAATAAACAAAAAGCAGATTGGAGTTGGCTTCCCTCAACTCTAGCGAAACCCATGGAAAATTGAAATAATTCCATAACAAAACAATCTTCACCCAAACTTCATATATATTCATGGAATATCCTGTACGCCGTCTTACAAGTGTATTATATCCTGTGGTACTTGTAATTTGGTGAACGTGATATCTGTCACGTTTGTGACGGATTATCCCATCCGCCAAGACCTAACTCAGGCCCTAGAATTTAAAAAAGACTGGAAGAGATCAATAGTGACATGAAATGTGTGGAATGGTTTCTAATGGGCGACTTCAATTTGAACTATCAATGTAACATTCCCCAACAATGTAAGAAAGCTTCAAGGAAATACAAGAGGGGTGAATGAACTCACTTAATGCTCATTACAGGCGGCTGGAATAAGAGTTTTAAATGGTTGTTTGAATACTGATCAGTAAGTTGCTACCACCTGAATCTCCTAAACCTCAAATGCATTTTTTAACTATACCGTTTCAACGCCTGAATTTATTCAAAGCAATAGAAGTTTTTAAGAACTAAATAAGACCAGAGAGTAATCATTTGCCCAATACATTACTATTGAACATCCCACCAATACTGCTTTAAAAGAAAAAAGTCTAATGGTACAACCAACCACTTCAAACTTAAAGCGTTTGAAATGGACGTTATTAAAAAGTGAGCAGATTATACAAACTGCGAAGCAAAGTATACAATCTTGTAACACTCACGAAAATAGTAACCAGATGGACAATCAACTAAACTAACTATATAAATAAGAAAGCTTCACAAATAGCCCAATAGAAGAATATCCAACCCCAGCAACAAATAGAGGTACTAAAGTTGGTAAACCTATTCAGAGAAACATATGGTTTTCAAACTACCTAAGAACAAAAAGAAGAAAACTTAGTAGAGATTTGGAATGCCTTAAAAAATAACAGTAATCGATTCAACTCAGCTTTAAAGAATTCAAGCACTAAAGCACAAATATAAAAAAACGAGTTGAGAGCAAAAACAACCACTTATATGCAAATAAAGATTTCACTAATGCACATCTGTAAAAGGTACAACACAAAGGGGTTTTGGGATTTTATAAATGAATTAAGAAGCGGCCAGTCCAAATTGAATAATGCAGATTTCAGTCAACAAACATGGATGAACCATACCGATGATACAAAACAACAAAAAAACAGCTATCAGAAGAAATAAGTGCACTAACCTTTGGTAAATATTAGTTATGTCTCATAATAAATAACACAAAAACTGATGGCATACCAGGCCGGAACAAAAACCTTCAAGAATGACTCTACCTTTTGAGCTCAGGTTTTGCTTCCCCTATATAGCGATTGCCTATATTAAATCAGGTACCAGATGCTTGGAGAGGAAGCATCCTACACTTAATATACAAAACGGATCCTCAGATAAACCCGCACATTCTAGACCTCTCTCCCTTTTGGGCATTGAAGCAAATTTCTTTGCAAGTCTACATTTACAAAATCTTGAATTCTGGGTGGACCATGTAGTCCAGATTATAGATAACCAGAGGGGCTTCTGTAGGAGAACCAGTACCATTACATATCTTCTTGCTCTATCTATCATATTTGAAGAGAGTCAGCAACACAAAACTCTGCTCTAAGCTTGCTTTGTAGACTTAAAATCAGCCTTGCGATAGGGTGTCAGGAAAGGCCTTATAGACTAAATTGGATCTCTGGAGTATTCTCCCAAGTGTCTTGTGGGTAATTAAACTACTGTACACTGATACTAGGGTGAGTGTTACGCTGGAAGATGACACAGTAACAACAAGGAGAGTATCTACGAAGGATGGGCTGAAACAAGGTTGTGTATAGCCCACTATTACTCATCCTCCCTACAGCAGATTTAATGAGTTAGAAGAAAAACAATTGATCTCCAGCAATTAATATCAGCACTTTCCATCTATGTAGAAGATAACAGTTTAGAAAACAAAAAAACGTTGTGACTTTTGTCCACAATTCCAGAAATTTAGATAGATAGAATTTAAAGGCAAAATTGGCTCAACAATTACATACACCTATCTTGACTTCATCTTCGATAGTAGATTTAATTTTAAATCTCATCTACAGTCACTAGAAACAAAACCTCATCACTGACCTTTGCATTTTTAATTCCTAGAAAATAAATTATAATGACTTTTCATTCAATTCATTTCTCATTGTCATAGATAGCATATATTTACCTGCATTAAGTTATGGGTCAGAACTACTTTTTTATTTTATCATTTTATTAAGATCCAAAATTTGCTCAACAAATACATAAATTCCAAACAGTATTGGTCATGTACCAACCATAAATGCAATGATTATAAATACATATTTCATAGCTTAGTATATGTCCAGGGTGAAAAACACACCTCTATAAATAGCTGCTAACAAAAAGAATAACACAACAGTAAATACCTTAAATACAGTTACCTTAAAATCGAGTAAGAGTTCATAAAGTGCTTAGAAACATAATGTGCAAAAGATAGCAAAGCAATTTATTCAAAACATTCAATCTAACCCCGGCTTATCAAGCGAAAAACTGTCCCCAGAGTTTCTCAAATTTCTTCAACCACCCCATTTCGTATTGCGTATAATAGCTTGCTATTTCTAACTTGCGCCATTTTCTGTACCCAGTCCCTCATCGTAGGGACGAACTTAGGGGCCTATTTACAAGGCCCTTGCGCCACTTTTGCGTCATTTTTAACATGGGAAATGTGACGCAAAAGTGGCGCAAGGAGCTTGTAAATCTGCCCCTTAGTTCGCCATTTTTGGAGCAAAAGGGTCCGAACTACAGCTGCTGCTGTACACAATAACTTTATCCATTTATTAGATAAGCCAAGTGCCAGATCACACCTCAGAACTTTCAACCAAATAGTTGGGACTAAATTGATCTGCCATTCGGTCTCAAGATACTGGAATATTTCGTTCCAGAATCCCTGAATAGGTCAACAGTGACCGATTACATGCTCCCAATTGGCGACCGACCTGTATGAGCATCGAAAACAGTGGCCTAGGAGACTTAGCATGATTTGTGTTAAAAAAAGATGGGGTTCTATATTGCAGCCATTTACTAAAAAAAAAGCAGTCAATGCATATTGGCCCCTCTCAATATGTAAATTCAATATATTGACTTACTCCCACATCTTATTTGTTAATTTCAGACCTTCATATTCTCCCCATTTTTATTATAGCTTTTTGGGTAAGGTCAGAACTTTTAATCGAAGTGAACATTCTTTTCCATTCCCCTGGCCTTTCATATACACCATCCTCAACTAGTGTAGAAACCTCCTTTCTACTGCCGAGAATCTGACCCAAATCTAAGTTATTGAAACTTTTGTTCAGAGATCTAAACGAACCTAGAAGCAGAAAATCATCTTGTATAAGCAGACGGATTTCCACTATATTTAGCCATCTCTCCCCCAAAAGAAAACCAACATTTTCCTGTATCTCGCTTTTGCCCACTTTTGGACAATTTTGGTTGCAAGATTAACACCGGGTTCAATGACTAATTATGCCAGGGGTGTCGCCATGTTAATGTAGGGAATGGAGTGTCTCCTGTAGAGATCCCCATGTTTCCAGGAAACCCATTTCAGGCTCTTATATCAAACTTTTTTTGGTGACTTTACAGACTGTAGCATATCCCAAATACGATACTCTTTAAAGATCAGCTGCTTAAAAAAATACCCTTCTGAAGCTTTAAATGAAACCTGAACATATACTGTGCAAAGTAGGCAAAATAGTAATCCTTTAGATTGGGAAGCTCAAACCCTCCATCCACCTGCCGTTCATATAACGTGCTTAGTGCTACTCTGGCAGTTTATTTTTGCCAAATAAACGATGCAAACATAGACTCAACAGATTTAAAAAAGGAAGCAGTTAAAACACATGGGGTGACCGAAAGCAGAAAACTATACAGTGGAAGAATCAACATTTTGATCAGGAGACTCTCCCTAGAATAGTAAACGGGAGAGAATTTCAATGTGAGAATAAGTCTTGTACTTTTAATAGGAAAGAAGCAAACTTAAGACTGTATAGATCCTCAGTGTACACCTGATACCATTTTGGCTGTGAGTTCTCAAGTGAGACAATATCCGGGTGCAGAACATCCGAATTACATCTGCACAAAATTATTTCTGTTTTCTTCTTAATGACTCTGTACCCTCCAACCTTTTCATGTTGTGCAAAGATCTCAAAAGCCTTTTCCTGGGAATCTTTCCTACTGTCCAAAATTAACATAATGGTGTCGGCATATCATTTTATCTTACCCAACTGTGGCATAGGGGAGCAGATGCTATTGTTTCGTCCAATCGCTAGATCGAATGGCTCATTAAAAAAAGCAAATAGAATGGGGGATAACGGACACCCCTGCCGGGTTCCATGTAACACTTTTATTTGCCCCACATCTATCGTATTAATGATGATACTGGCTTCTATATTGCAGTATATCTTATCTATCAGACAGTAATTTGGGACGGAATACCAAATCTGGTCAAAATACTAAATAATGTTTCCTAGACCACGAGGATGAACACTTTTTCTGCATCAAGCAGAAGCACCAGAGCTGGTATATCATTAACTGCAAAATAGTCCAAGGCTTCCACCAAATAGTGTGTATTTGTCCCTAACTGCCACCCGCCTATAAAGCCATTCTGATCCGAGGCTATTAAATTAAATCTATTGGCCAGTAGCTTTGTAATAATTTTGGAATCAGTGTTTAATAATGTAATAGGGCAATACGAGTTTGGATCCTCAGCATCCTTTCCTTTCTTTCAAAAGCTTACCACATTCCCCTTAAAAAAGAAAATTATATAGGCCCCCACTGTAACATTGTATTAGCGACCAATAAAAGGTAATCAGTTAAAACATCTGCAAAGATTCTAAAAACAATCTTCCAGAAATCCATCCGGCCCGCAGGCTTCACAGAACTACTTTTAGGAGGAGACACAGGAACAATAGGCACAATAGAACAAAACCTATGCAGGCAATTAGTTTGGCTCTAGAAAAATACCTCTCAGACCAAAATTTGCCTGGAGTTTGGATTGGCTAGACAAGAACTTGTCAGGCAGGCAGACTTTGTCAAACTCTATAGCCATCAGAGAGAGGCCCCAAAAACCATTTTATGTAATTGGTCAGTGATTAGGACTTTTAAAGTACTTAATCCTTGAGTGGTATATGTGAATGCTGCCTTGGGTAAGAGGGAGTTTGCAAGTCTGTATAAACACCAGCTACCAAGGTCATAAACAAGAATCATGTAAATAATGCTGTAGTCCCAGCAAGATATGAATGACCTCACCAAAAATCCCATGCCTGGTCGGTAATAACATCATACAAACAATTAAGGATGCTAAAACAATTTTTTCTTTGCATTTGAAATTGAAATATATTTCTTACAGAATAGGCACCTTTCCAACCAAAGATCTAACACCCAAATGGGAAGGAACTTGCCTAGACAAAATTTTAGATTATGTGACTCTCTGAAGGAGACAATATACCATGTGTTAGGTACTTCTCTGGTGTAGAAAGATCTCTGGACATATCATCGAGTACACTTCAATCAGCTATGTGTTAGATCTTGCAGGCAAGCTCTAATTCAAAGTTGTAACAGCCAGCACATGCAGCTGATCTGTGGATGTGTGAAATTTATGAACTTGATTATACAAATGTTAAATTAGAATGTCACTTTACTACTTAGGCATATAAACACTTCCTAAACTACATATTGGCCTAAATCATACCAATTAATTATGGTGCATTTTACAAAGTATTCTAATACTGTCTTTTAATATTTCTCTTTTTATTAATTCTTATATTATAACGTTGTCTTGTAAAGATTTTTATTAACCTGGCAATAAAGAATAATTATTGACCATCGAATGCCTAAACCTGAATTTGTTCATTTCATTTACTTGGCCCCTTCACTTAAACACCCTCCCCCTCAAGTGCAGTGCTCATCCTGCTAAAGTGGCCTTGTGGGCGTCAAAAAGGGCATTTTAATACACATTTGCTGACAACTTCAGTGTATTAAATGTGAGGTTCAATGAGGTTGTTAAATTGAAGGTCCAAGAAATCATTTAAATATCTCTAACAACAACCACAAATTCTATATTTCATCAGCACAACAAGAATCTTTATGCTCAAGACTGACATTTATATTACCAAGTTAAATATGTTAAACTGTTAAAAATAAATAGTATAATATTTTTAAGAAAAATCTTTACAACTGGAGACATTGTGCATAGAGTGGCAGGGTCCATCAGAACACTGAGGGGCCGATTCCGATTCGGGCCGGAAAACGTACCGACCGACTCAGACCGGCGCCGTACGACCCGGGTAGTACGATGAAATGCATGTGAAATCCGACCGACGCGGACGGAATACAAAACGACCGACCGAGCCAGACGGAAACAAGCCATCCGGCCGGGAAACACGCGAAACGAACCGACCGACACGCAGACGGCTTGAACCCGAGCGAAGCGTACCCGCGAACTCCAACCCGCGTGAGTACGATGCTGTGCGTGCAAAACACGACCGACTCGCCCGGAGCACAAGCCGTACGACCGACACGCATACAAAACCCAGCCGAAGCAACCCAATACTCTGCGACCGACTCGTACGCCGCATATGAAACCTAGCTGACACACAGCGGGAACGAGTCGGACAAGATCACACCAGACATCTGCAGCGTCCTACTCGGAAACAAGAACAACTCCTACATGCACCAAAAACACCAAGGAAAAGTTTTTTTTAAAAAGGGCCAAACAAGCAAACACAAAGCCAATAAATACAGGGAGGAAACAAAAATGGAACAAGGACACAACTCCAACTCCACCTACATAAATGCCACAAATCCCTACCATGATCCTTTGCAAATTCCACTGACCTGCCAGCACACAACACCATCACACAGCAACTACAGACACACTCACAGCTCATACATCACACAAGCCACACACCATTATCACACCTACAAATAGCACCCTCACACACGCCCAGCTAAACCTACACTCACACCCCCCCACTTGCACACACACACACACACATCAATCACCACCACCACCCATCACCATGCCCCCAAAGAAGAACCATAAGTTCCTAGATTGTGAATTGGAAGTCCTGGTAGACGAGATCCTGAGGGTAGAGCCACAGTTGTTTGGTACATTGGTACAACAGACCCCCATGTCGCAGAAAACCAAGATGTGGGAGAGGATTGTCGACAGGGTGAATGCACAATCACCATGTTTGCGCACAAAGGAAGACATCCAGAACAGGTGGTATGATGTGCGCAGGAGGGTCCGGGACCTACTCAAAAGGACTACCTCCTCAGCCAGCACACCGGCAGTGGCCCTCCTGCAAAACCAGTATACCTCAGGCCCTGGGAGGAGAAGGTGCGGGCCATCCTATCACCAGTGAGCGTATACGGACTAACAGACATCCCAGAGCCTGGTGAGTACACAACTAATATACACAATATGGTGTGACAACATGTAGGAGAGTAGGATCTGCCTCTTATGTTGCCCCCACTTTTTTTCTGATGTTTACACTGTTTTCTGGCTATAGTCTGGCTGGGTCCCTGCCAATCAGGGCCCCAGCCTCTCTGTTCTCTCTAAATGACTTGGAGTGCACTCTAGGTGCACTAGTGATTGGATACTGTGGTACCTTATGAGTCCCTAGTATATGGTACCTTAGGTACCAAGGGCATAGGTACTTCACAGGCCTACCAGGGGCTGCAGCATGTATTATGCCACCCCTGGGAAGCAGACTAAATCTGACACCACAGGCCTGCTACTGCAGCCTGGGTGAGGTGGTGCTAGCACTCCTCACTGAGATATGGGTTCCCTATATCTCTCCTGCACACACATTTAAACCTATCAGTCACCCCTAAGGCAGGCCCTATCAATCCTGAGGGCAGGGTGCTTGGTTCCTATGTGAGAGGGTGCCTCTGCCTGAGCAGGGCCCCTCTGCAGCTCTCAGAGTCCATTCTCTGGTGCTGTTTGTGGATGCGGTTAAACCATATACTCTTAAGTGCATTATATCCTCGCAGTAAAATGCTAACTTTGGAATGGCGGCATCAAAACATGTCGTGTTTGGTGTCAAACATCTTGTAATACTACCCCCCTGCCAGTTCTGGCAGCGGGGGTAGCATTCCACCCTTCTAGAGGGATAGACATGTACCTACTGTGGAAACGCGGTAGAATCCTGAAGAGCCCTGGCATCACAAAATGGATGCCACCAGTCACAGACACTGGGCTGCCCTCCTGCTGATGACCGAAACTCGCAGTGGAGGAAGCCCAACAATAGGCATCCTGTCACAGGGAGGTGTAACCACCTCCCAGACAGGGTTTAGTGTATTGGGGCTGGGTGGGTGCACTCTTAGAGTGCTTTGAAGTCCTGCACTGGGGAGCAGTAGGCTCCTCTGTGCATATGCCAGTTCAAACCGGCTCAGGGGCTACCTGCCCCTGCTCTGGCGCGAAACTGGACAAAGGGAAGTGTGTGTAGCCACCCACTCCCCTGACCCTCCCATAGGTGGGGTCATAGAGCTAGTCCCTTCCTTCTTTACAGTATAAGATAGGGAACCCTTGAACTTGAAAGTTAGATATCCCTGGACGACGCTCCGAAGAAGAATCCTGGACCTTCAACGTTCCACTACCTCTGGAAGACTGAAGAATCTCCCTTGGAGTCAAGGAGTGACTCCCCTGCTTGGCAGGCACCAAAAAGTATAAACGATGGTCACAAACTATGCCGCTCCCGCCGGAGTCCGAAGTCCCTGCAGCCCAGGAAGAGGATTTCCTGACTTCTCAAAGGCCATCGTGAGTCCCCAGCGAAGCTGAGGCCAGTGGACCCCACGAGTGATGAGGAACCGCGACCCCTGGGTACCGTGCACTATTGTCGAGTGCAACCCCTTCACGATGTTCTACGAACTTGTGCTTTAAACCACGTATGGTCCCAGCCTCCAGCAGGAATCCCTCCGAAGATCAGAGGCCTACCCTATCCCGAGTGACTGTGGGCCCCTGTTGAGCGAATCCTCCTGAGGCATCTTTGCAATCCCTTGCCAGCCGGCTTGTGGGTCCCCTGAAGACTTTTCTACAGAACCAAAGGGCTCCCCTGGTTGCTCTAGTCCTGCCCTGACTTACCTTTGCTGGGTGAGTTCCCCAGACCTTGCTGGTCTGCACCATTGACTTTTCACTCTTTCCCCAAGACTTGCTGTTACCAAGGCTTGTTGGCTCCAATTGAGTCGCCGACATGGCAGTAAGCTGCAGACTTCGTGAGACACGCCGAATCCAGCTCATGGTTGTCGTTGACGCCTCCTGGACCTCGTGGCTGAAGAGTCAAGACACCCATGACCGACCTGAACCTTGCGATGACGGTGGGCCTACATCTTCCTGGCCCCGAGTCACTGCCAAGTGGCTTTGAACACTGTCCCCTCTGCTTTCAGGTCTTCCTTCTTCTGAATACAGGCTTGGATTCCACCGGACCCTTCTTCGGACTTCACAAGCAGCAAGTCTTCATTGGCTCCCATTGAAAACGACGTCGCGACCCGACACCAAAGGACACCTATGCACCCGGCTTCCCTGGGTGAGGTAACTCCAGCACTACGGTGCTCCTGTGGGTGTTGGCCCTAGAATTACTTACCCTGTAAGTGACGTGCTTGTAGGTTCTCCCGAAGTGTCCTAAAACTCTTAATTTCCAACCGCGACTTGCCCCATTGAAGTCAACGGCGATCCGCGCCTGTGTATCCACACTGCACACGTCCCGTGGGTCCTTTGCTTACCTGCCTCGGGTGGTTTCGTGAGGCCCCAGCTCTTCTGAAGGCCCTAGGCCTTGTCCCTTTGCAAGTCGTTGTTTCTAAGTCCCTTTTTTAGTATATGGTCTGGTACGCCCCTAGGGCCCCAGCCATATTTGTGCTTAATTTATTGTGAAACGTTGATTTGTGCATATGTTCCTGACTTCTAATCTCATAAAGAGATTAGTAGAGAGTTGTTTAGTAATAAATACATATATATTTGATATATATACCTGTGTGGTGTCTTTTCATTTGGTGATTCAAGAGATTGTGTGGTAAAACAAGCTGCTTTACATTCCTTCAAGACTTAGCCTGAAGGCTGCTCTCCACAGCTACCACTAGGATAGCTTTCTATAAAGGTTGTCTTAAACCTATCTACCATAAGAGTCGAATTGTACTGGTGCAAGGTGTCCACTTTAATTAGTGAACAGCATATACCAGGCCACCCTCTCACATAACACACACACATCACAGTCAAGGGGATAGGCAAACCATGCACCCTTAGCAAATACACAGCAACCAAAAGATATTCATCCCAAGATGTGAATGCTAGTCAGACAAACACAATACCTGCCAACTCATAGTGATATGTAACTGTGTCATGACATGTACGAACCTAACAACAAATTCAGCAAGGCAGTGGCACAAATAGAACCAACAAACACTCCCAGATATTTACCCACCACTAGAACACCACCTCACAGGGAAGCTCACTGAAAGGAAGGAATTCTGTGTATGCTGGTGAAGTCAGTGTAGCCAATAGCATGATGGGAGTGGTAGTCACAGATATTGGTCACACCCACAATTGGCCCATCAACACCACTCTGAACCATGCTCACATCACAGGGAGTGGAAAAGGACTCACAAGATGGCTGACACTGGGTACTGCTGGGGGGAGCACAAAGCCCTGCTGGGAACTGTGCAACAACCAACAGCAGGACACCACTGACTGACATCCTGAAAGACAACTTGCACTCCCTGCAATGGAAGCACGTTCCATGGTGGGATATCTGCCTGGGTGGGAAGGAGGACTCACAGCACTGACCATAGTTACAAGCACCTCCCCTCTCACACCCCCTCAACACTAACTCCACATAACCCACCTGGGAGAATGCAATGCCTCACATCCTAACTGAAGATCCCACAAAGAACCAACACTCTGGGTTATGGTGTGTGAGGCACAGGGACACTCTTGGGACTTGTAGCCAAACAACTGCCAGGACAACACTCCCAGCCATCCTGTCAGCACAGGCACCCCACCCCACAGGGAAGCAGAGTCAAAAGGAAGGAAGGATGGGCATGCTGGGAAGGGGGGTGGAGGCAATAGCATGATGGGAGTGGTAGTCACAGATCAACATCTCACACCCACATGGCCCAGCAAGTTAGCACTGAAGCATGCACACCTCACAGGGAGTCAAAAGCCACTTCAAAGATGTCTGACACTGGCCACAGCTGTGGGGAACACAAGGCCCTGCTGGGAACTGGGCACCAACAAACAACAGGACCACACTGTCAGCCATCTTGCCATTGCTGTCACACTCACACACACTGAAGTCCACTCAAAAGGAAGGAAGTATGGGCATGCTGGGAAGGGGGGTGGAGGCAATAGCATGATGGGAGTTGTAGTCACAGCTCAACATCCCCCACCCACATGGCCCAGCAAGCTCACACTGAAGCATGCACACCTCACAGGGAGTGAAAAGCCACTTCAAAGATGTCTGACAATGGTGCTCTGTTGTGAGGAGCACAAGGCCCTGCTGGGAACTGTGCACCAACAAACAACAGGACCACACTGTCAGCCATCTTGCCATTGCTGTCACACTCACACACACTGAAGTCCACTCAAAAGGAAGGAAGGATGGGCATGCTGGGAAGGGGGGTGGAGGCAATAGCATGATGGAAGTTGTAGGCACAGATATTGGTCAGCCTCACAATTGGCCCATCAACACCACTCTGAACCATGCTCACATCACAGGGAGTGGAAAAGGACTCACAAGATGGCTGACACTGGGTACTGCTGGGGGGAGCACAAGGCCCTGCTGGGAACTGTGCAACAACCAACAGCAGGACACCACTGACTGACATCCTGAAAGACAACTTGCACTCCCTGCAATGGAAGCACGTTCCATGGTGGGATATCTGCCTGGGTGGGAAGGAGGACTCACAGCACTGACCATAGTTACAAGCACCTCCCCTCTCACACCCCCTCAACACTAACTCCACATAACCCACCTGGGAGAATGCAATGCCTCACATCCTAACTGAAGATCCCACAAAGAACCAACACTCTGGGTTATGCTGTGTGAGGCACAGGGACACTCTTGGGACTTGTAGCCAAACAACTGCCAGGACAACACTCCCAGCCATCCTGTCAGCACAGGCACCCCACCCCACAGGGAAGCAGAGTCAAAAGGAAGGAAGGATGGGCATGCTGGGAAGGGGGTGGAGGCAATAGCATGATGGGAGTGGTAGTCACAGATCAACATCTCACACCCACATGGCCCAGCAAGTTAGCACTGAAGCATGCACACCTCACAGGGAGTCAAAAGCCACTT
>CAWUFW010026214.1:0-35722 GCA_963921515.1 Calotriton arnoldi | reverse complement strand
TCTTGCTGGGGGTGATGTTTCAGGGTTTAGGGCAGTGCAGTGGTGTTCGGGCAGTGTAGGGGGTCTTGCTGGGGGTGGTGTTTCAGGGTTTAGGGCAGTGCAGTGGTATTCGGGCAGTGTAGGGGGTCGTGCTGGGGGTGGTGTTTCAGGGTTTAGGGCAGTGCAGTGGTGTTCGGGCACTGTAGGGGGTCATGCTGGGGCTGGTGTTTAAGGGTTAAGGGCAGGGCAGTGGTGTTCGGGCAGTGTAGGGGGTCGTGCTGGGGCTGGTGTTTCAGGATTTAGGGCAGTGCAGTGGTGTTCGGGCAGTGTAGGGGTCGTGCTGGGGGTGGTGTTTCAGGGTTTAGGGCAGTGCAGTGGTGTTTGGGCAGTGTAGGGGGTCGTGATGGGGGTGGTGTTTCAGGGTTTAGGGCAGTGCAGTGGTGTTCGGGCAGTGTAGGGGGGTCATGCTGGGGCTGGTGTTTCAGGGTTTAGGGCAGTGCATTGATGTTCGGGCAGTGTAGGGGTCGTGCTGGGGCTGGTGTTTCAGGGTTTAGGGCAGTGCAGTGGTGTTCGGGCAGTGTAGGGGGTCATGCTGGGGCTGGTGTTTCAGGGTTTAGGGCACTGCAGTGGTGTTCGGGCAGTGTAGGGGTCGTGCTGGGGCTGGTGTTTCAGGATTTAGGGCAGTGCAGTGGTGTTCGGGCAGTGTAGGGGTTCGTGCTGTGGGTGGTGTTTCAGGGTTTAGGGCAGTGCAGTGGTGTTCGGGCAGTGTAGGGGTTCGTGCTGGGGGTGGTGTTTCAGGGTTTAGGGCAGTGCAGTGGTGTTCGGGCAGTGTAGGGGGTCTTGCTGGGGGTGGTGTTTCAGGGTTTAGGGCAGTGGTGTTCGGGCAGTGTAGGGGGTCTTGCTGGGGGTGATGTTTCAGGGTTTAGGGCAGTGCAGTGGTGTTCGGGCAGTGTAGGGGGTCTTGCTGGGGGTGGTGTTTCAGGGTTTAGGGCAGTGCAGTGGTATTCGGGCAGTGTAGGGGTCGTGCTGGGGGTGGTGTTTCAGGGTTTAGGGCAGTGCAGTGGTGTTCGGGCACTGTAGCGGGTCGTGCTGGGGCTGGTGTTTCAGGGTTTAGGGCAGGGCAGTGGTGTTCGGGCAGTGTAGGGGGTCGTGCTGGGGCTGGTGTTTCAGGGTTTAGGGCAGTGCAGTGGTGTTCGGGCAGTGTAGGGGGTCGTGCTGGGGCTGGTGTTTCAGGGTTTAGGGCAGTGGAGTGGTGTTCGGGCAGTGTAGGGGGTCGTGCTGGGGGTGGTGTTTCAGGGTTTAGGGCAGGGCAGTGGTGTTCGGGCAGTGTAGGGGGTCTTGCTGGTGGTGGTGTTTCAGGGTTTAGGGCAGTGGTGTTCGGGCAGTGTAGGTGGTCTTGCTGGGGGTGGTGTTTCAGGGTTTAGGGCAGTGCAGTGGTGTTCGGGCAGTGTAGGGGGTCTTGATGGGGTTAGTGTTTCAGGGTTTAGGGCAGTGCAGTGGTGTTCGGGCAGCGTAGGGGGTCGTGCTGGGGGTGGTGTTTCAGGGTTTAGGGCAGTGCAGTGGTGTTCGGGCAGTGTAGGGGGTCGTGCTGGGGGTGGTGTTTCAGGGTTTAGGGCAGTGCAGTGGTGTTCGGGCAGTGTAGGGGGTCGTGCTGGGGGTGGTGTTTCAGGGTTTAGGGCAGTGCAGTGGTGTTCGGGCAGTGTAGGGGGTCGTGCTGGGGGTGGTGTTTCAGGGTTTAGGGCAGTGCAGTGGTGTTCGGGCAGTGTAGGGGGTCGTGCTGGGGGTAGTGATTTAGGGTTTAGGGCAGTGCAGTGGTATTCGGGCAGTGTAGGGGGTCATGCTGGCGTAGTGTTTTAGGGTTTAGGGCAGTGCAGTGGTGTTCGTGCAGTGTAGGGGGTCGTGCTGGGGTAGTGTTTTAGGGTTTAGGGCAGTCCAGTGGTGTTTGTGTAGTGGGCAGCGCATGCGCTGCATCGCTAGGCGAGACCTAAAAAGCATTGCACCAAGATGGCTACCAACACTTCCTGGATTGAAGTGTTGGCAGCCAATTAGAGCCAAGCTCGTGCTTGTGTAGTTAGGTCCCGCCCAGATATGTAAAGATTTTTTTCCTTTAATATCTGAAAACTACTGAACGGATTTACACCATTTAAAAAAAGGACGCTTTCTGAACCAAGCACTACCTTTTTGCCAAATTTGGTGTAATTCCGTTCAGCAGTTTTGGCTGTAACCATGTCTAAATTTTCCTATGGGAAATTGATTTTTTGACCTCTATTTTTGAATTTCTCAGGAACTACTAAACGGATTTACACCATTTAAAAAAAGGGCGCTTTCTGAACCAAGTGCTACTTTTTTGCCAAATTTGGTGTAATTCCGTTCAGCAGTTCGGGCTGTAGCCGTGTCTAAAATTTCCTATTGGAAATAACATTGGGAAAACGCGTTTTGGGACCCCTCTTTTTCTCGGCCCCCGCTAGAGCGAATCATCCCGAAACTTTCAAGATAGGAGCTGACTGGAGAGCCCCACTAGTTTTGAAAATTTCGCGAAGATTCGTCATTTGGCGCCAAAGTTATTGGGAAAAGAAAAAACGCTTTTCCTATGGAAACTAGGTCCTAACTATAACTATCTACTGGCGACCGCCAGTAGATAATATATATATATATATATACACACACACATACGCACGCACGCACACACACACACTTTTCACACTTGCCATATTAGGTCTAGCCTTGAGGGAGCTTTAGTTGTATCGCCCTCCTTGTGTTTTACAACAAAAACAAAAAAAACATACATATACATTCATGGGGGGGTTCTCGATCAGCACTTTTTCTGCATTGGTCAGTTCCAATTATATTCACATTTTGCTTCCCACCCGCCATGGCATACAGCACGGGAAAATAGTCACACCACTGAATTTTGCCTGATCACAGGTGTGCAGCCTCCGGAAAAGTAGTAAACATTTTACTTATTTTTCTTTGCAAACATATTTCTGCCACCTATAGATGGCAGCATTATTACATTTGTTTCTGTTAAACTTTTGATTTCTACTGCATATGCTTGCGACAAAATAAGTAAAACAGGCAATTCTTCTCACGGCTACCCATACTGCCTGTTTTGTGAAAGGAGTACTCTGTCTGGAAAATCACACGCTCCATGTATCGCTGTGTGCAGTTTTCTGAAGAACTGTTAAAGTTAGGTCAACATTCTTTTGTTTCCAATTTAAGTTGCTGGTCTGTGCTGTCAGAATAGAGGATTCTATAGCAGAAACCTCACAGGAATGTCAAACATGCATGTAATCGCGCATGTGCGTGTGTATTTGTCAGGGAGGACACTTAACATTATATAGCACGCTAAATACTCATGGTTTTTAGAACAGAAATAGGCGTTGCACATAAAAAAACGTGGACATTATTTTAGGGGGCGAGTTGAGATATCCTTTGCAAATCTGAAAACTTTCGGGATTGACGAACTGCACATTCTGCAGCAGTTACAAGAAGTCTTCTGTCATAGCAAAGAGCAGCGGTGGGGGTGAACGTTTCGTGCAGTTGCCATTTCTACAACTTGCACCAGTTAATCACATTAATCTGGCTGCGCCAGCCTATCAAAAGTGGAATGCCAGACAGCACCCCTAGCCCTGACTTGTCACCAAGCATGTGTGAGGTGAAGTTGTATCACAATGGCTGCCAGTCAGGTCAAGCAGTCATTCACGGTATCACCAATGCAGTGGTGGCAGTGGCACAGTGATACTGGATAGCAACAAGACCACATAGCACTGATAGGCTTGCTTCCAGTAGCTGTTCCATTGTCCAAGGCCTCAACCAACAGAGTCATATAAAATTGTCTCCTCATGATACTCATAAACAGTCTGAGAGCATTTACGAGACTCCAGGACCTGATGCATTTTAGAGAACATATTTGAAGACGAGCATATTGGTGTCAGTAAAGAAAAGTAAGCACGTGCTCACAGGGGCACTGGGGTCTTTGTAAAGTCTGCATAGATGCCATAGAGGGGTCATGTGGAAACAGGTAAAGTGTTATGACTTGATGGAGTTTGCGTGTTGCACATATTGAGGGTTTTATGGTCATGTGGAAACAGGTAAAGTGTTATGACTTGATGGAGTTTGCGTGTTGCACATATTGAGGGTTTGGTGGACAAATGTAAGGGTGAGAACTTGAGCAAATGAAAAAGTGAGCTGTGAGCTAAGTGGAGCATTAGGGATCCATGCAAAATATGCTCACTGAAGTATTATGGAAACTCCCAATGTGTGCTAAATAGAAGGGCGATGTAAAAGTATATATATTCAATGATAACACATTGTGCTGTATAGGTGGGCTGAAAACTTTGCACTCATAAACACTGGTACCGTGCAGTAGCACCCAGATAGAGCTGTTGCAGATTATTCCAATAGAATGGGAATAGATGTGAATACTCATGTTTTTGGTTGAAATGTCACATGGAATACCCAATTTGGTAAGGATTAATGCTGTCACTTTGCACATGCCTAGAGCAGGTATTAAAATAGAAGCAAGGGGCTGGTGCGGGGCAAATGTTGGGGGAATGGGGTGGGAAGGGAATGAGGGCTGTAGTGAAGAATGTGGTCGCGCAAGTACTCACTCCCCCATGTCTTAGAAGGGGGTCAGGATGCAGATGTCAGGCTGAGCTGGATTTACAGCACAGTCCCAAACCAATTTTGCTGGCTGGATTCTCTGTTCAATAAAATAGGGTTCTGTGTTCCCGCACCTGAGAGTTCCAGGTGCAGACATACCAGGCCGGTTATAATTTGGCAGAGCGTTATTAAACCCACAATATTACTTTCTTTAAATTATAGTAAATTGGGCTACGCTGAGAACATTTTGAAAGTATGCTTATATAATTTATAATAATAGGAACAGCTTTCAGAATGCTGGTAATGTCATAAACGTGAGTGTAGCTGAAAGGGTGGTTTGGTAGACAGACACGTAAGGCTGACAGAATGGCATGGGGAGCAAACAGTCTGTGAATGCTTTTGGTAATCTGTGTATTCTTTACAGAAGTTATTGCAAGCAAGTATGCTGCTAGCTTTTCCGTATTAATAGGATTATTTCATAGGCACAAGGATGACATATGATTGGATTTGTTCCTGTCCTACTGGCCTTTTGGCGGCACAAGTCTAATATGTTTCTGACTCTGCTGCAGCCCTGCTGGAAACTTCATTAGATCCAGTTCTGGACTGGCGAAGCAAAAGCAGCCTTGGAAAAGTTGATCAAAACAACCCACTCCTTTTTTTCTCCTCGCTCTACTTCTATCTTTTCATCCATCCATCTTCTCTTTCCTCTCTCCTTTCCCTCTCTGATCACTCTCTCTGCCTTTCTCCCCCTGTTTCTCTCTATTTAGGTAGTAAAGTTTTCCCCCAGATTTTATGTGTCCTAATTGCACGCCCAATAAATGGCTGAGCAGTTCGCACACACATTTGTCCCTGGCTGCATGCCACCTCTAGAGGTCAAAGAAGAAGTTTGCCTATGCTGCTACATGGCTTGTGAATACAAGACAGTCACAGTATTCACTGCTTTCAGCCAGACAGGTGGAGGGCAGACAATAGCAGCTAGTAAAAGAACATAGACTTACTTAGAACACAGTGCTTATTTGAGCATTGCTTGTTTAATGTTATGTGGAAAAATGCACAGGTAACTTTAAAACAGCTTATTGGGGTCACTAATGCACCATTCTTCCTTATTAAAACCAGAAGTAGGAATAGTTATCCTTCTGAGACCAGTGGAAACTGGGGGAAATCTCAGAAATCAAGATGTTGCTCCCCAGAGTCATGGGAACATTTGGCATGGAAATCGTGCAACAAATATTATGTACTAATATGATAAAGTGACTTAAAGATTTTAAAAAGTATATTTATTTAACAAGTGTTTTACCTTAGTAAATCCAATTATATCACTGCATTGGGAGCCATTTACTAAAATTGATAGTTTTTAAACATGAAAGTAGAAACATTCATGCCCCCACTCCCCACCCCGATGAAAATACCAATAGTGAACTAAGAGGCAAATTAATTGTCATGTGCATCCTATTTGTGAGTTATATTCTTGTTTTACATGGAGCAAAACTATATGCAAGAGAAGAGAGATTTTTTTGGTTAGCAGACATCCTCACCCATTTCAAGATTTCTGATTTTCAATAGTGAAAAAATAGGATGCATGATAAAATAAATTGATTGCCTAGGATCACACAATTTAGTCAAGTGGCTAAACTGGGATTTATCCCAGGTTTTCTGGTTTCACATTGTGTATTTCAGCCACTAGATTGGTATTTATTTTTTGTTCCTGTTTTAACATACAGGTTTAATGTTTTTCTTTTATTCTTGGTGCATGAGATTAGAGCATAGGTATGAAGTATAAGCCACATGAAAGCTCAGCCCATTTTGGGCTCAAGAGTACCTCAGGATGAACCAGAGCCTGGCATCTGGCTCGAGCCTTCAGTGTCTTACCTACCTCTATACTTTACTCTGGGTATTCTGTGACTGAAATAGGCTGAAATGCTGCTACTGATGTGGTACTTGTTTTTTATATGAGGATATCTTAGCTTGCACTGCTGCTGACCATCTTCCACCAGTTCTGTGTGTGAAGGGAACTTACACTGCTGCCAAATGCTGCACATTGTGTGTGCATTTACACACATGCTTAGACACCTGCTGCAGATGCTGTCCATGTTCTGTGCATGCAAGGGAAGTTTCCATTGTTTCTTTCCAGATCGATACATGTTCTATGGGCGTGAGGGAAGCCTATTTATTCATGCCCAGTACTGTACTTGTTTTGTGTGTGGAAATCTTGCTATGCGTCTGAGTCAAGACAAGCTTGCACTCATACACACCAGTGCTGTTCCAACAGTCTGCATGTTTCAGCCCACCTGCACCCTCACTCGGTCGGCGGCTTTCGTCAGGACCAATAATATCAGACCGTTTTTTACAAGTGATGTGAGGGACACATTGTATATCCCAGTAGCACTTTCATTCACTGTTTTTAACCATACCCCTATCTTGAATTCTAATAAATAGATAAGAGGTAATTTTAAGTTACTTATACGTATGTGGATTCCAACTAAACTCTTTAACCAGGGAGATTACCTCATGGTGGAGTCAACAAGACCCAATGATGATGCTACCAACTACGAGTATGTCAGTGGCAAAGCATATACCATTGCCCAAAAATAGCTGTTGAGGGTCCCACAGCATTCCATTATTGAGATCCCTCCAGAAAGTATGGTCCCGCTCTCCTTGTACTCTTTAAACTCCTCACGCACACATACAAAGCCTTACACAACATTGGCCCCATGTACCTCAACAAAAGCATACATTTTCACAAACCTATCTGACACCTCTGCTCAGCTCGTCTCCTACTCGCAGACACCCCCTGCATAAGGAGAGCCAGGTCTGGCAGGAAGCCTTCTCCTACCTAGCTCTTAAAGCCTAGAATGACCTGCCCCTGAGTCTCCTCCTCAGTTCTTTAATTCTGCAAGAAACTGAAGACCTGGCTCTTTACTTAGCCCCAACATGGATCAGCCCACACAGCTTCTGCTTCAGCCCCAGGCTACCCTCCAAGTGAGTTGTGTGCCATACAAATACACATAACACAACATAACATAACATAACTTATAGTATATATTTTCTACAGAGGTAAGGTTTTCAGAAGATTCCTTGACCTCATGAATGGCATTTAAAGTTCTAGAATTTCCTTTTTCAAATCCAGAACTGGAAAACCACACCCTCAATGACATAGAGCCATCTTAATATTATGCACAGGGTACTAAAACATTGGTGTTCATTCCATTGAGCTTCTCTGTGATAGTGGTATTCAGTGGTGGACTGAACTGGCCTGTCTGACACTGCTACCGCCAAATGGGCTATCTTGAAAGGGCTAGTGTATAGTTAGGTTTTTGGTTCTGTCACATCCAATGGGACCAAAATTAATGGGCTCACACACTGGTCCTTTCAAGCTGGCCTATCTGGCAGTGCCAGGCTACCTGATAGGCCAGTCCAACATTATTGGTATTGTCTTATCTGCCTCAAGAATATTTCTGGCCTTATAGTCCTGCCACCTCACTTCCAATTACATATCCACTCCTCCTTTTATTCCACGGCTTCTTTGTTGAACTTAAAGCACAACAAAACTGCTGGAAATTTAAAATCAGGTGCTGGAAGCAGGGGTGACCTGGTCTGGTGGCTTAAAGGACCACTGTGTCCACTGTAGGGGCCTGTGTTCGGCCTCATGGTCACAGGTTCAAATCCCGGTGGGTCCACTCAGTCTTTCATCCGTCTGAGGTCAATAAAATGAGTACTATTGAGTTGGGTAACAATAAACATCTGTTATTGAGCGCCAAGATACCCTTCTGCGTGAACGTGCGCCTTAAAAATACACATGTTAGGGGTGCAGGAAGTGCTGCGGCAGCTCCAAAATAACCATGCTGGAGTTTCAAAGGTTAATGAGCAATAAAGATGCCTTTAAATTTAGTTTTTGTCTTGTCACATTTGCTGTGCATTCAAAGACAGAGGTCGAATGTCTGGCTATGTCGTCAGACACATTGCTGCTTATACTTTAACATGAGGACAGCTGTTTACTTTTCTTTCTCTGATTTCAGAGTGAC
The DNA here is from genome assembly GCA_963921515.1 of Calotriton arnoldi. Classification (NCBI taxonomy): domain Eukaryota; kingdom Metazoa; phylum Chordata; class Amphibia; order Caudata; family Salamandridae; genus Calotriton; species Calotriton arnoldi. Next base: position 27,119 of record CAWUFW010026214.1, on the reverse strand, counting down.
AGGATTTTGAAAAGTCAATAACGTGGCAGTCTTGCCAGTGTGAAAAGAAAGGCTGAAGGATGTTGGTTTATTGTAACACACAACGAAATGTAAATACCTATAAATTAAGTGTGCAAATATTTCAAAATATGTTGGCACTTAGGGAAGCACAAACTAAGCTTTTTTTAGATATTCTAAAGTGTGATGGAAACAAACATTTTAATAGGATTAAAGCAATTCAAGACAGTTTACTTGGTAATGCCCAAATGCCAGATATCCGCTGAAATCTGATTTCACACATTATTGTTTGTGGCTATGTAGTTTCATCAGTATTACTATGTCTGTGCAAAAGTAGTGACCATTGCAATGGAAAATGTGCTGTCAGTAGATGACAATGACCTACAATACCATACTTTAGTAATATATATGCAACCGTGCAATCCAAAATTCAGCACCAGCTACATACTGTTGTATTCCGCTTTAGGTGTCCGTATATAGGTTTTCCTGATACATGTCCTTATATAGGCACAATTCGCATTGCCCTTATATAGGCATAAGATCCCAGTCCTTATTTAGGCATTAGCCAAGCTATCCAAATACAGGCATGGTCACCTACATCCGTCCACCCCAACGTCACAACGAGTTCTTAGAAACCAGACCCTTAAGCTCTTGGGAGTTCCCCTAGCACAGGATTATTGATTTTGCCAAGAACTCATTTATTATGCATGAACCGCTATTCCTTAAGGGTTCATTCCTGACGTCTTCCTCTGCCCGACTTTACGTCAATGCTAACATTCCAAGGCACCTACCGGGTATAAATATACCTTCCCTTGCCCAAGCAAGTAGGAGGAGACCTCGACTTTAGAGGAGCCCGTGTCCCGGCCTGACGCACTGACAAGAGACGCTGTCATCCCTGCTCGCAGAGAATCCAGCTTCCAGTGTTCTGACTCCCTTCGCGGGGTGTTAGAGTTCGAGACCCGGAAAGAGATTCCCACCTCTCTAATTCTCAAGGTATGGAGCTGACTAGAACCTAGAGGGACTCTTGGCATACCAGACTTGGCATACCAGACTTGCCATACTATAGCATACCATACTATAGAATACATCACCTACTTCTTACCTTGCACTACACTTAGGTTAGGTACACAGGGGTAGAACTAGTTAGAGAAGCATCTTATGAGTACTCGCATTTTTAGCTTATGTTATTTATGTATATGAATATATGTGTCATAGTTAAAAGATAATGCTAGCGCAGTATTATTTCTTTCTACTGGTTACGCTGTACATAATATATCTCGTATACTACCTTACGATTGTAACAGCTCATATCTCTTACACGAGAAACAAGACTGTTCAATAAATCCTTTTATTGAAACGCCTGTCTATTCTTTCTGTGTAACTCTGAAGAAACTAAGCATGCACGACTAGCTGAGTGAAACTGTTATCTGTTGTTTCCACGATTCTGAGAGTGTTCCGATTCTAAAGGGAAACAATGACCCACACACATATACACAAATATCTTCAAACTCTCCAGTCAGGTTGACTGACTACTAGTACAGGAAACTGACTCTCTGTACAGTGAACTAAAATGAAGTAAACTATGTAGAGAGTCCGGGGAATCTCCGATGGGTATACAGAGGTATAAGTAGATAATACTAACTCTCTTTTAGTGGTTGTGTGAGCGAGCAATTTGGCTTATCAGAGGGTAATGCTAAGCATTTGTATTACTTACTGAGGAAATAAATGAGACACACACCCAAGAATAAATCCGAGACCAATTTGTAAAAATAATATCGATTTTTATATAATTTTTAAGACCAAGAACACAGTTCGAAGGTAAGTACTTTCGGAGATACGATTTTGCAAAGTTCGATAAACATATCACTTCTATGCACAATTACGCAACATAGGAAAAAATGGGGAAAAAGCAGAAAAATGCATTGAAATTCAGGCAATGTTCATACGAAGTTCACCTTCTCGTTTTAGGTCGATGTCTGGACCAGGTCCAAAGTTCCAGCAGGAGAAGTTCGGGAGCATCTTAGATCAGCCGGGAGCAGAGTGTTGACGTCTTGGAAGCTGGTGCGAAAAGTCGAAGGGGGTCACTTCAAAATACACTGCACAGAGGGACTTACAAGAAAGTCCTGTGGGTCTCCTTAGAGGGAGAGGTTGCAAGGGACTGGTGAGCGAGGGGGCAGAGCTGGTTTGTTGGTGTTGGAGCCGGTAGGGCTGAGTATAGAGCGAACAGGTCAGCCGTGCATCGTGCGCCTTGAGGTTCTCGCGGTCAGGAGCGGGTACTTGGAGAGGCGATCTAGGGATAGCTGGGCCACTTAGGAAGTGGATCTTGGGTGTCTCGATGTCCCTTGAAGGGTGCTTGCTTCTGGTGCTTTGGGAGTCTGAAGAGGACTCTTCTTTTCTAGGTTTACCGTTGGGGATCCGGTACCCAGGGTATTGGTACGCCGTGGCTCCAGTAGGTCCTGGTGTTTCCAAATTTGGTGCGGAGACAGATATGACCCTCTGAAGCTGTTGTGCCTTCTCTTGCTTTGGTGCTGCATCAAGGTCTTTGGGGAGCAGCAAGTTAACAAATCACACCTCATGGGATTGGTGCCTGTGGTGTGGAGGGGCATTATACTTTCACTCCAAGGGAGCTTCTTGGCAATTTCTTGAAGGCTGAAGGTGCTCTCAGGTTTCAGGATGATACAGCAGCAGTGAGTGTTGACTCCTAGGAGCAGCAGGCAGGGTTTGGTGCCTTTTTCTTCTGCATATGGGCTTCAGTTCTCGTTCAGCAGTTCTTCTTTGACCTTGTCTTCTCTTATCTTTCAAATCTGATGTTCAGGTCTTGGGGCCCATCTCAATACTGAATATAGGGGCGTTGCAAGGGGAAACAGGTAGTAGTCAATGGGCTACCCACATTTAGGATGTCTACACCCTCTAGTGACCACTTCCTGTGGGAAGAAGCACTAATCTAGCCCTAATATGATGTTTTCTCACCATTCCACGATGGTGGAATTTCAGGAGAGGGGTTCACATCCCCTGCCCCGCCCTAGGGTGGTGTAGGCTAAGTGGGCACCCTCCTTCTAACCTAACTAATGTTCCAGCTCTTCCTCCTGCCAAAAGTGGAGCAGGAAAGAGGGCTTGGCTTCCCCCACTATCTGCTGGGTTGGATTTCAAAGGTGGCATCGCCTTTGAAGCTTCCTGCCCTGGAAGGTCATCCTATCATGGAGGAGGAGTGAAATCCCTCCGCCCAGAGCAGGCTTTGTCTCTGTCCTCTGCGAGCACTGGCTCTCACTCCATGAGGTCAGACACATGTCTGGTAGTGGCAGGCTGGCAAAAACAAGACAGGAACAACACCAGTGGTTGGTAGGTTTTCAGATGACCCTATAAAAGGGTCTCCTGTGTGAATTTATTAATAAATGCAAGACTGGCATCAGTGAAGATTTAGTAAGACAAGATGTCTGGTACCAAACATCTTAGAAATCAGTGAAGCCATCATGGAACTAGGAAACCTGTGTTGACAAGTATCCAGCCCATGCAGCCTTCATGGCTTCCCTGTGCACTTACAACATCTCAGAAAAGACTGGATATTGTAGGGGCATATCTGCTCATGCTGAAATGCCCTCACATAGGATAGAGTGCACCCTACCTTAGGGCTAACGTCCTGCAGTAGGGGGGACTTACCTATACCTTATGCAGTGTATGAGAGGCCTAGCACACAGGGCTGTGTGCAATGTTAACTCTTCGGATTTCTCTGCACCAAGACATGCACTCTGCAATGGCAGAGAGCATAGTCTTGGTTAGCGGTCTATGGGGTGGCACAACCACTGCTGCAGCCGCAGAGGACCCTCTTCACTACCCATGCCCTAGGTAGTAGGGGTACCACTTACTAGGGACTTAGAGGGGTAACTGAAGTTGTGCCAAATGTGGTATAGTTTTAGAGAAAGAGCACTGGTACTGGAAACCTGGTCAGCAGGGACCCAATACACCTCATTCAAAGTTGCATCAAAACCAGGTATAAAGTGGGGGGTACTGCAACAGAACCCCAGTTTCCTACAACGGTGTTGTCATTAATATTTCGGCTTTTAAAGACTATAGAATTCTGGCACCATTGCATCAATGGGATTGTGTTTGAAGCGTGTAGTCACCGAGCTTCTGGGCACTGGAGTCGAAATCACAGAGGTCACCTAATAAGTCAATGCTTTCTTTATCCACATAGGTATGAATTTCAGTTTTATTGACTGTGCAAAATCAAGTCATGCAAGTCTCTATATGAAATATCCCTTTGTCATTTCTTTCTAGTTATAAAGCCTTTTGTGGCTATGTATGCAGCTTACACATTTTGATTTTACATTTTAGTGGCCAACACGAAACATTTTATCGACCTCGTGAAGACAAGTGTTTTCGTCATCTCTGGGGATTCGAACTGCTGACTGGAGCATACACTCTCCCACGAATATTTGGTGACTTTAAAAAGCATGATGTCCTTTCCACTTACATTCCAGGTGGTTTTGCCTCAGCCCTATAACTTCTCCTGCAATGTTTCCAGTAATTGCAATCACTGTACCTGCATCATTTTTGATAACGAGAAAACCGCTCTTGCACAAGCATCAGTGTAAAAATGCTATAATTCTTCCAAAACTAGCGTTAAAATTAAAATAGCTGAACCGCTAAATTCGGTGTTTATTGCTACATTGATATGATCCCACATTTCAGACATTGCGAGTACAAATTTTGTAGCTTCCATTGTTCATAAGGATGATACTGTTCAGAGATCCAAGTGGCTTACCTTGTATGACGAGAGTGAGATAGACACTTAGGAAAAACAGTAATTCATTTCACAACATCACCAAATATTTATGAAGAGGTTCTTTAGAAACACACACATGCTGGAACCATTTTAGAGTGATGGTTTTACAAACCCCTCCCAACCGCTACCCCTCCCACTCAATTTTTATCCTGGTGCATGGTCAATATTAGAGGTGTGCGAGCAGGGCCGACTCTACGGTGGTGCAACTGGTGCCACGGCAACGGGTGCTGACTTTAAGGGGCACCTAGTTTGCAAGTTTATTTTGGTTTTAAAAGCACTTGCTGCCGCGTTCCTTGTCTCCAGCCATTTCCAGGCAACAATAAAAAATTTAAGATAACTCTGATGATTAATGTTCTTCCGTGAGAGAGATCGGAGTTTTGTCTAGTTTAGGTTTTGACTGATCATAAAGTAGCACAGAGGGTTAATATGCCTGCTGCAAAGAACGTGTAACATGCAGATCACAAAGGGCATATCATGTAAATAGGTCAGTGGGTTACTGCTTTTCTAAGAGACATCCTTTTGTTACTTGCAGGAACGGCTCCTCCGCTATGGCGGAGGAGGGTCACCCCACTGCTCTTAGAGCAGTGAAAGAGGGCATAATAAAATTATAATAACTGAATGTTATTATCATTTTATTTTTGGTTGCTGCGGGGCTGGGTTAGGGCGGGGCGTGGCTGGTGGCTCAGAGAGGAGGATTGCCCATCACTGCTTTGCCAGTCGTTTTGGCCCATCCAAGCAGTCATGCGCACTTTGCATATTCCCCACCAGGCTGTAATGGACAGCCAAGTGTGGAATATGCACAGGCTCCCTGTCCCGATATGAGCGACGATCCATGGTGCTCAGACCAATCACAACTCTGCTTTGCAGTGCTGTGATTGGCTCAGGGGAGCCTGTGTGCCCGGGTGCTTCCTGCAGCTTCTTCTGGACCGGACTGAAGACGAGAATTAGAGACGGAGAGGTGGCGGAAAAAAGGGAAGTTTCTTTTTTAATTTTTTCAACACCCCCTCCCCTCATCCCTTGGCCCGCCACCCCAGTTCCCTCCCAGCTGCCACTGGTTACTTGCAGTTTATAAGTTAAAATCCTAATATAGAACAGTGAATTATTAACCGTCATCAAGAAACTGCATGCACACTGCAAAGTATAGATTAGAGAACAAATTAATGTTTCAAAAAGGGTTCATTTGAGTAGAAATCGATTCCATTATTAATGAGGACCCACAACCATGGTGTTACATTTTCAATTCTGATTTTGTGCTTCTCCAGACCAAGCACTCTTAAACTATGTGGCCTATCAGTATGGATGGCATGTCACTGTTACAACTTGTAGTCCTCTGTCTTATGTAACATTTCCTATAAGATGATTTACACAAGTATGATTGATTGTCTCTGTGTAATGTGTGTTTGATGTAAAGTGCTCTGACACCCTACATTAGTACGAGTGTCGCTATATAACTAATTAAATGCATGTGAGAGAGAGTGGTTATGGAGACTTCAGGGGCACTGTTAAAAGGTGGTGGTGAGGAAATCTGTGATGGAGGTGGTCACCACCTCCATCCACCATGGATGGGGGCACAAACAAACATTGTCGTACTGGGCGCCACCATTGCTAAAGCCGGCCATGTGCGCGAGCTGAACCAGAGCCGTGAGCTAGAGCCGAGCCAGTGGCCTGGTTGGCTCTAAGATCCCGTGCTTGAGCCATGCTTTACAATATTTGGCATGTAAATCTAACAATAGATATCATTTAAAAATATGATAAAGTCACTTCGAAATCCAAAAAAGGGTATTTTTTAACATGCTGAAGCGTTAAAACTAAGTTTATCAGATTATATCACTGCATTGGGAGGCATTTATTGAAAGTGATAGTTTTTAACCATAAACTTAGTAACATTTGTGCCACCTCCACCCCCATGACAATACTACTAGAGAACTAAGAGGCAGTTGCCACTTGTATCCTATAAGTGGCCCATTCTTATTATGCGCAAAGCAACAGTATAGCCTATTAAATCAAACCAAACACAAGAGGTGTTTGTACAGCACACATCATGAACTCATGTATTTGAAGATGCCCTCATATGTGATATGAAGAAAAGGAGACTCAGTGAACTAAGATCACACAATTTGGTCAAGCAGAAAAGTCAGGATTGATTCCAGTTTTTATAGTTTCACATCGTGCCATTCAGTGCCCCGTTATGGGCTGCAGGGTCCAAGAGAACCTCAAACTGAGTCAGAGCCAGACATCTTGCTCGAGCCTGGCTCCAGCTTTCAGTGGCACACCCGCCTGTAGGTGTAATGAGCTCATGCAGTCTCTATTTTTGAATGGGAGGAGAGAAGTTAAATATAGATTGCATTTTACTCTCCATTAACGTATGCACACAACTTCCATGTCTTGGAGCAGGGCCGGCTTACGCTGGTGGCACCCAGTGCAAAGATTATTTTTAGTTGAAGTACATTTTAGGAGTCCCACCCTCCGACAATTCCCCTTATCTTTTCATAACCCCTCTCTCACATACATTTATTTTGTTTCAAAGCGGCTGGTTAGGGTTGGGTTTACTAATGAGAATGTGTATCTACCCAAACGAACTCTTTTCAGAAACGTTCGGAATAAATAATGAAAGCCTGAGGGAAAAAACATTACATCATGGCCTATACTATGCAGTATGCATGCTTCTCTGATAACAGTTCATAGGTCACTGTGCTATATTTGTAACTCATGAACTGCAAGTAACACAAGAAACTCCATTACAAAAACAGTAATCCATAGAGCTAGCCACAAAAATAAAGTTATGTGATCTGCCTGGTACGCGTTCTTTGCATCCATGCACATTAACCCTCTGCGCTACTTTATGATGAGTCAAAACTGACCCTAGGCAAAACTCCATCTCTATCCAGGAGGAACTTTAGTCACCAGCGATATCTTGACATCTTTATGGCTGTCTGGAAACTGCTGGACGCACAAAAAACTCTGCAGCAAGTGCTTTTAAAACCATGGGTTACTCTAAACACAGCCCCTCCCCCGATGTCAGCGCAGGTGCGACTGCACCACCCTAAAGTTGGCCGTCTTGGCGTTATAATAATAATAAAACAGCCGTTATACTTGTCACTGCTGATAAAAATGAATTGCCCAGTGCCCTCACACCTTCCAAGAGGTCTTCTAGTAAAGAGGTCAAGATAGTTAGAAATCTATCTCTTCTCTTAGCGGTGTGAAGAACCGCCCACATTAGCAGCTCAAGCTGGGGCTACCACTAGGCCCAATGGGCTTGGGAATTGGGTCCTAATGCAAACTTAATTCGCTGTTTGTGGGCCTTAATACTATTAGGCAATAGTATGACACAGAGTTGTGGAAGCTGGGCTGGCATGCAGAGCAAAGGATACAGAGAAATGATGAAATGATCAAAATAAGGGAAAAGGCTGGGAGAAGGTCAAATGGAAAAGTGGAATGAGAGAGAATGGTAAAAAAGAAAAAAACAACTAGAGACAAAAGATAGGTAGATAGAAATAGGAAAGAAACGAACTAGAGGAGCAAGGAAGGTTGAAAGGAAGGGAGGACATGTGAAAGGATATAAGGAGGCAAAGGTAGGATGGAAGGGTGATAAGATGGCTGGAAGAGTGAAGGTATTGATAGGAAAGAGGGTGGATGGATGGAAGAATGAAGAATGACCAGGTGTGGAACAGTAAAAGAAAGGATGTGTGAAAGGATGGATAGATAGATATGTTGATGGGTGCATGGGTGAAACAGTGGATAGATGGATACATGGATGTTTTGATGTGTGCATGAGTGAAAGGATGGATGGATGCATTGCTCGATCGAGGATCCTGCATCCAGCAGCTAATACTGAGCCCGATCTGAGATCTGGTCAGCACTAGTGAAATGTATGAACGTTGCCCCGGTGCAATCTTTCGACACCGGGGAATATTCATCAGCACAGACAGAAGGAGCAACCTCCAGGGTGTGAGGGAAACATCTTATTTCAAGCTCCAGATGGGTCCAACATAAATACCTTGCCTAATGAGCCATCAGTGCTCTCTTTGTTCGAGTCTCAACCCGGCTGGGACCAGTATGGCACCTAACCCCTTAATGTCACTGCCTTCGAGGAAACAAAGACACTCAGCTTGTAGTCACTTCACAAGTATTTTAATTTCAAGGCTTTGTAAGAAAGAGAAATGCATGCACGGTAAGAATGTCAGATGTATCTGAATATAGTCGTAATTATACCAATAACCACGTACTTTGCACTTACAATAAGTTTGTATTACTAGCTAAAGGAAGCATGTTTTGCATTATTTAATACTAAAAAAAAGAACAGTAAGTTTGTAAACTTAAGCATGCAGCTACTGCTCTAGGTTCATAATTCATTATGCTCACTCGGCTATTTTACAAGGAAATTGTAACTTGTGATCTGCAGGTAACACCGGGGTATCGGCAATGAAAGCATAACAATTTCAACCATCTAGATAAAACACAAATCTGTGACCTGCATGCTACATCTTATGCTTTGCAGTAGGCACATTAAAAGTGGTGTAAGACAGCATGATAGAGTCAGTCTGCAGAATATGGTGATAGGTTCCTGGCACTTTTATCTTACAGATATGTATAGGTGTAGGCTGATGGGTGGCCTCTGAAGAGTGGGCCTCTGCACAGCATGGGCCTTCAAATGCCCCTGCACACTAACCCTCTATACAATTTCACGATATTGCAAACCTGTAACCAGCTAAAGACAAATCTCTCAAGCAAGTGCATTATCCACCAAAGCTATCTCAATACTATTATATTGGTGACGTTGCTGGGAACACAACGATCTCTGCAGAAGGTCCCTTAACCCACTAAGCTATTTCAAGTCTGTTTGTGATCAATTAAATAAGCCAGAACAGATATACTATCACTTTTTATGTTGTCCTTGTTGGCAATTTTTTTAGAAGTGAGAGTTTTAAAGAAAATAAATGTATGTTGACTGTTGAACTCTGCTCCATGTTAACCCTCCTGTGCCTCTTTCACCCCTTTATGCCCAGTCCATTAGATCCCAGAGTAATTTTTTCCATTTCTAGAACTGCTTAGAAAAGTAAGAATATGGACGTGTACATGGGTAGAAGAAGGATGAAAGGATGAAGGAAATTTTTCTAGGGAGGATCAGTTTGTTCACTTGACAGGCTTGGTGTGATTGGGGTATGTTTCAAGTGGTTATTTAAAGTTTCTAGCTACTCCCTTGTCTTCTCTTTCTCTAGTTCTACCTCCCTTATTATGGGTATCAAACCATCCTAGATTTGCCGGGACAGTCCTAGATTATTTACTCCCTGTTCAAGCAAATTTCACTAAATTTAGTACACATCCTGGTTTTCAGAAAGAGTCAACTGAACACAGAGGGAGGCACGTTTATCCTGTGTTGCAGTGCACAATTAGTTAACTGCTCTTATTATAAAGCAACTTAGTTAACACAGCTGATATTGTGTTTAAAAGTTGCATATAATTCCCCATAGTGCCACTTTGTCTGTGTTGGTCAATCGATGCACAGTTGTAGCCCCACTTCTATGTTTGTGGAATATCACAGTTTTAAAGTTTCAAAATCTGGCCACCCTCTCTCTCCTTCCCTCTATCTACATCTACTCCTGACTCCTTGTCCCTCTACCTATCAGTACCTCACCACTCTATACCTCACTCCTTTCTTTTGCTCTCCCATCTATCTCTTGTTGACTCCCTACCTTGCATATTCCTCTTTATCTCTCTATACTTCTCTGTGTACCGCATGCAAATGTCCTCTCATCTCCCTCCATACACCTTGCCTCTTTCTCTACCTCTTGCATCTTGTTCTATAAGAATGTTATCAATATTCCCTATCTTGTTGCATCTTATCGCTACCTCAGTCACTAAATCCCTGCTATTCTCTTTAGCTCTCTTCTATATTTACCCCTCTGGCTACATCTGACACCTCTCTGTACCACTCTCTACCCCTTTTTCCCTGCCTCACCTTTCTTTCTGTCTTATATCTCTCTCCTTACTTCAACTCTTCAGGCTCACCTCTGTCTCTTTACCAATTTCTAACTTTCTGGGTCTCTGTCCCTGATTTCTATCTCTATTCTTTATCTCAACTCTGTACACGTCACCTCTCTTTCAATGTGCATCTCTCTATCCCACTTCTCTCTACTGGTCGCTCACAGACTCACTATTCTGTGTAAATCTGTGCTTAACTCCACATCTCTCCCCTATGCACCTGTCCCAACACTCAGCTCTACCTATCTCACTATTTTCTATCACATTCCTCTTGGCACCCCACTGCCTTGTTTCCACCTCATGGTGCTGTGTCTGTCCTCCATCTACTTCACTTCTCTTGAAACCTCTTTATCTCACCTATCTCTCTACCTCACATTTCTCTCATTACCTCATTTTTCTATCCCCTCTCTCACTCACTATCTATCCAATCAATTTACCTCACCATCCATTCACTACCTCACCTCTCTGCCTCCCTTGTGTTTCTCCCTGTTCCTCTTTCCCTCTACCTCACCTCTCTCATTGCCTTATTCTTTTTTCCTACTTCCTTCTCCACCTCTAATGTTTTCGCTATCATTACCTCCACCCTCTCACCCTTCTCTTTACTGCCTTCTATATTTCAAATCACATTCTCTGCCACATCTCTCACTACCTCTCTTTTTATACATCTCTATACTTTAACTATTTCTCTAACTCTCTACACTTTATATCACTTTCTAACCCTCACAGTCTCTCTACCATTCTCATTGCCTCACTACTCTCTTTACCTTTCTATTAATCACTTCTGAATTTGTCCTTTTCTCTACTTCACCACACTCTAATTACCTTGCACCTCTCATTTAAGCTCCCAACCTCAATTATTTATTTATATACTTCTGTGTCTCTTGAATGCATCTTTCTTTCTACCTTGACTCTCTCTCAACCTCACACTCTCTATCTGCATCACCTTCTCACTATAAAAAGCTCTCTCTACCTCTCTTCTTCAGTCCAAAACCTTACATCTCTCTACCTCTCTTTCTCAGCCTATCTCAACCTCACCTTTCTCTCATTGCTATATGCCTCTCCCTAACTCATCTACCTCTCTAACTCATCTTTATATTTATCTCTATTCTTCCTCTTCTTTACCTCTCTTGCTTTATGGTTCTTTTTATCTTTCTGATGTTCTTTTGTCTCCTACCCTTTCCTTTTTCTCTTACTCAGCACAGCGAGAAGTTACTGTTTGGCCAGAGAAGTGTACACACAGAAAGATGAGAGGAGGGATAAGAAGGGGAGCAGAATTGAGAAAACAGTTATCATATATTACAAGATGGAATACTGAAAATTATCAGAGAAGTAATTTGATTTTCACTGCTGCAATGAGAATACCAGTTTAGAGGGGATTTCTTTGTGGTTCTGGATATTTGGCAATTGGAGCTAAGATTTCAAGCACAATTTGCATGTGTCTTATTGTAATATTACCAGTGTAGGAAATGAAGAGGGTCTAGCTGAATCCTTGATCTGGCAGCTATTATTGAGCTGGATATGTGATCCAAGCTTTCCCCAGAAAAATATGATGAATTTGTACCAAGTGTAATTTGCTGACATGGGAACATATTCAGCAGCACACACATGTTATCTGTTTTCTGTTAGGCACAGAATCTTGCAAGTGGTCAAGGGGAGTGGTTTATTTTCACTTCCAGCATGGCCCAACACAAAGGACTCACCTAAAGGGCCAGCAGCACTCCTTTTGTGGAGTTTTATCCTGTCTGAGAGCTATCTGGAGCCTAACACCTAGATGCCAATGCAATGGAAGGAAATAAAGGTACTCGACTTGCTATCACTTCACAAGTGCCTAAGAGAAACTATGGTTTGGAGGCAGGATTTTGACTTTGTTCACATTTTCTATGTGGCATATGTATGCACTGTAAAAATATCAGATATATCTATCTGTATGAGTAACTATATTTAAAAAACGATTTAAATAGCACTTGGTAATTAATTTATGTATTTATTTTCTTGCAAAGCGCTGTTCCTTTCAATGTAGGGTCTCAGAGCTCTTTACATCAAACACATATACGAATAGGCCACGCTATAACGCATACGTTTAGAACGCATGCCATTACAACGCGATCATTACAACGACTGCGTTGTTACATCGCATAGTATTACAACGCAAGTCATTACAACTACTTGCTGTAGGGGTGTGCTGGATGTTGGAATAGTACAATTTACTATTCCAACTCCAGTCTGTGCAACAGTAGGGAAGGTGTGGATTTAAAATCCAACACCTTCTGTCCCCTACAGCAAGTCGTTGTAACGGCTTGCGTTGTAATGGCATGCGACGCAACACTGCGGTCGTTGTAATGACCGCGTTGTAATGGCATGCGTTGTTTCACATGCAGGGTAAATGATGTTTCCCCATATTTTACAGACACAATGATTCATACAAATGTGTAAATGAATATACATAAAATGTTACATAAGAAATTGAGGCTTACATGGTGTAGGAGTTCCATGTCATCTATGCTGGTAGGCATTATATGTTGAGTGCTTTGTGTGGAGAGACATAAAGTCATGATTTAAAACGTAATATAGTTGTTGGGACTGTCCACTAATAACACTTTATTACTACCCAAATCAATCCTTTTTTTAGCACCCTACGAATAATGAAAGATTCAGAAAAACCTATGCCTTGTAGTTTGCATGCACTTTCTAGATGCCGATTCATAGCTCACTGTCCTATATTTGAAGGATAATACCTTATGAACTGCAACTAACCAAAGGATCTCTGTGACAAAGGCACCTGTCGAACTAACAGCACAGAATGCAAATCTTTGATCTGCTTGTTACTTTTTGTGCTTTGCATCAGGGGCATTAACAGACTATGCCACTTTATGTTGTGTCAAACTGTGACTAGATAAAAACACAAATCTCTCCAGCAAGTGCATTAACCACCAGAGTTATTTTACCGTTATTTTATCACCTAAAAGTTGCTGGGCACCCAGAGATCTTTAAACCAAGAAAGATACTTCAAAATGCAGTCACAATGCCAATTTCTTTGTGGCAGAGATTTTAGAAACATACATGTATAAGTTGATTGTCAATCACTGCTATTTCCCTTGTGAATCCACCCCTTTTCTGCTGCCACACCTTGGCCCCGAATTTATGGGATTTCTGAAGTTTGTTTTTTCAATTCCCAGCACTTAATGTTATCGTCTAATCCACTAAACATTCACCAAGTCACTCAAGCCATGTCCTTCCTATAATGGGAGGAACAGCATTCACGGAGTACCATTCAAAATGTTATTGCTAGACAAAATAAAAACAGATACTAGCAAACGAAGAAATGGCTTCATCAATGATTGATCAACCTTTCTTTTGTGCTATTTGGCTGGTGGACTGCAGGCAGCTTGAGCTTTCTGCTGTTTTTGTAATGTATAATTCAGTATTATTTGGCATTACAATGGCTCAAATTGGCTGAAGTGGGCAATACATTTCAAGTTCTTCCGAACTTGTAGACACCCAAATATGCTTTGTCTTGGACCTCAAAACCCTTGAATTGGCCCTGTCAAGTTAACCCACAACTTTTTTGTATATATAACAGTACTATGGCTCTACAAGGTTTTGGCAAGACATGTAAGACAGTGTCAATAAAGCATTATTGTATTGTACATAGAGGAGCTCTAATGTCCATGAGTGAGTAGTTCACCCATGCCCACTATTGCTGTACATCTTGGGACTTGCAGTCCAGTTGATCACATAATAAAACCAGGACGAGAAGTCCTACAATGTAAAGAAAAAGTCTGGAATGGATAAGTTACTCATGCAGTGACCTGTAAGACTTAAAAGCTCTGAGATAGGGCTTGTGAACACATGGTCTGCATTTCTGTTAGAAATGTTAATGCTCAGATAAATACACGTGGACCAAATTATTGAGTAAAATTTCTCGAAGTCCCAGGCTCCGTAATTTCCATTTAAAACTTATTGCTAAAAGGTGTGCATCACTATGGTCCCACCTCTATAAAAGGGACCAACAGGGCCAGACTGAGAACGCAAACCAGCCCTGGCAATTCTGACGGACTGGCACGGGGGGGGGCGGTGGAGGGGTACTGGTGAGAAACACTGCTGCTGCTTTTGTTACAGGGTGCAGATATTGCAGCATTTCTGCAAAACCAGCCCCCAGTAACAAAAACGGTCCCCACTGGTCCAAAACCGGCCCCCACCCTACCGGCCCACTGGGAAAACGCCCGGTGCCCGCTACGGCCAGTATGGCCCTCAAGTTGCCCCAGGATGCTGAATTACCTATTGTGACTAAAGTTGGTTTCCTGTGCAGAAAATTCAGAGAATAAACATATGAAGGGAGGAAGAGAAAGAACTTCACTTCCCAAGGTCAATGAGACACAGTCTCACTATCTGTTTACATGTCTTGATGTGACTCTTCAAAACTGGATTGATATATGTACATATATAAACGCAAATTATAATTATTATGTTATAGAAAGGCTTGCCATGAGTCAATAAGACATTCTCCTCAGCACTGGTCCTTAATTCTTTCAGTGTGATATGTCATCCTTTGAAAAAACAGGATACTTTTCCCTTGCGTCAAATCATTTGACATATCTCCCCATTAGATTATAACACACCTTGCTCCGAGCCATTAGTTACACTAGATACTGTGGAATATCCTCCTCTAAAGTAACAGGACACCCTCTTCTGAGACAAGACTTCATCTCCATGTGGAATAAGTCACTTTCTTGTTTACATCACTTCCTGTGGACATCTCCCTCTAAACATCTGTCTGCATTACTTTCAGTGAGATACTTTACCACGGGCTAAGAGGATATGTTCCTCTCAACCATTTCTTACATCACTTCCTGGGAATAATCTTACTTGTGTCGTAGTCCATAAGGCACGTTCCTCTGAGCCCATGTATACATTAACTCCTTCAGGTCAATTTACACTAATCCAAGAGAACGCCTTCAGCTGAGCAACTACTTACTTACACCACCTCTAGTAGCATTTCAAGACCTTGCCGGTGCTTAATGTGTGCGAGTGGTTGCATGTGTTGGCACTCATATGTTGGGATCAGACTTTGACTCACAGCAAGAGAGAGGGAAAGGAAGAAAGGGATAAAAAAGGAGGAAGGGAAACATAGGGAAATTATGACAAAGGGAGAAGGCAGGGATGAAAAAGACTGCAAGAGTGAGAGAAAGTGATAGGAAGTGTAGGGTGGTGGAAGAAAGAGGCACGAGGTGGAATTGCGAACAGATAGTGCTAGTGTTTTGCCACCTTAGCAAGTGGCAGCCCCAGTGAGGGGCTCCTAAGAAACACTATATCCATCAGAACTTATTTTATTAAAATTATTAATTTTATTTTTCAACTTTTTAACAATTTAAAACAAAAACAATACTTTCAGTAGGATATCTCCCTAATATGAGGCATACATTATACTGATCAGCACTTTCATCACTTCTGGTAGAACTTGTTCCCTTCCACATACTACCCCCTCAACACCACTAGTCATCCTGCTCTCGAACCTACAAACAAGGTTTGTGCATCCACCACACAAATCCAATCGCACTGAAAACAATAAGCACTGCTGGGTCAATAGAGAACGAAAGCTAATAAAGAAGGTTGAGTGAACACTACCTTGGCATAGCAGAAGGAGATGAGGAGCAGGGGTAACAGGTAACCGAAGACGAAGGTGCAAACCACGTAGATCTTCTTATGCCGGGGGTTAGCCCACAGCTCCCAGCAGAAAGTTTGGTTGTCTTCCCGATGGATAAGCCGCTGATTATAGGCCACAGGTACAGTCATGGCCACGGAAAGCACCCATATGAGTCCCACCCCCAGCAGGGCATTGCGAGACACACGGATGGATGAAGAGCGTCGCGAGTGCACAATGGCCACGTAGCGGTCCACCGACATGGCCGAAAGTGTGAAGATGCTGACCAGCATGGAAAGCGTGAAGAAGAGGTGGATGAACTTGCAGATGAAGGCACCTAGGACCCAAGTAGGCAGGATGTAGACGGTGGCCTGAAACGGGATGCAGAAGAGCAGGTAGGCCAGGTCAGCGATGCTGAGGTTCAAGATGAAGATGTTAGTGGTGCTGCGGGGTTTGCCTGGCTTGCAGCGAGCCAGCACCGTGATGACCAATGAGTTGCCTAGCACGCCTAGGCTGAAAATAAGGCCGAAGACCACCAGGGTGATGAAGTTGTCCACACCAATGCCAAAGAGGGGCTTGGACTGTTGTGGTAAGGGGGCTGAAGTGGTCACGTTGCTGAAGTCCGGCCATCGTTCGCTGTAATTGAGAAAAAGTGTAGATTGATCCATCTCTGTGGGATCAGCGAGATTATTTGAAACAGGCAGTGGAGATGGGAGATAGAGCACAGTTGAAATGAACCCAAGTGGTAGAATGAAAGATTTAGTCAGTGTTCTCCTTGTCCATTAAGAATGATGTCCTTCAGTCCTAACAGGGCACACAGCAGTGGATGCAAAAAATGATACACCACCAACCTGCCACTGTAGCTCAAAGTCCACCAAAAGAGACTAAAAGAAAGTACGCAAGAAACAACGCAGATTTAAAGGGTGTGATGAAGCGACGATTGTTCAATAAACTTTTCTGAGTGGTTGGCATTGGCAGGTGGCGGGGGAGCCCCAGCTGGCGAAGACTGCTGCTTTCTGGGAGGGGAGTACAGAGCATTCACCGCTTGAGGAGCACTGTTGGTCCGTCGTCCCTGCATCCGTACCTCCCCGTACACAGGCGCGCCTGGGAAAGGACTAGAAGCCGCCACCACGAGGATGGTAACCCCTGCACAAACAGCTCGGCTCCTGCAGGTGCTGCTACCTGTTGCCTATGCGCCCTGCCCTGTGCACTGGGTGCTGTCCTCCGGGGTGGAAATAAGAAAGCAGGAGTCGCGGAATCGTGTCAAGCTCCACTGCGAGTGGAGAGTGATCGCAGGGCACTGCCTAATCCCCGTACACCCACACACAACACCCTCCCCTCTCTCTTGCTTGCCCACACCCCCTCACTATCCGTCTTATTCTCACTTGTCTTCCTCTCTGGCTGATTCTGCGCACCTCTCTCTACTATTCGCTCTCAGTGCCTCTAGTCTCTTTCTTTGCATAAAGAGTCCCCTTCACTCCTTTTTTCTTACCTCTCCCCATGCACCTCCTCTTCCGACCTTCTCCCTCTCTGTCTGTCACCAATTTAGCCTGTTTCTCTTTCGCTGTCTGCAGCCTTCATTCTCTTTCTGATCTACTCTTCGCGCGCGTTCTCACCGCCCTCTCTATCCCCGTTTCCCAACCCCTCTCTACCTCTTCTATTCCGTTTGTTTTACGCGCTGCCTCTCCCTCTTCCTCCTCCGCGGCTCCTGCTCCTCTTGTTCCAGGGCTCTTGCGCCCTCTGGCTCACGATCACTCGGAGTCACGACTGCTTCCTCTGCAAGGATTAAACAAGCATTTGCAATGCAATAGGTCTCGCATTTGCGAAATTTTAGGCTATTGGCATTGTAAATGACAATGCCTTTTATTTATATGTTTTCAAAACCAACACATAGATAAAAGGATTGTCATTTACAATGCCAGTAGCTCAAAGTCTCGCAAATGCGAGACCTATTGCATTGCAAATGCTTGTTATTATTGGTAAGCTTCTTCAAGCTGTTGTATGCCCTGGACACACAGCTGGCACGCCGACTGCAGTGCAGATATCGATGGCCCTTTTATTAGCCTCCTGTGAGTGATGTGTGCGGCGGCCACCACGCCATTCTGACAAAAAATTAAAGGGAAATAAAATGAACACGTGAAGCGCCCTGTGACAATAAAATAAAAGTGGAGTGAAGAACGTGGGAGGAGAGGGCTGTCCCAGGGTGAAGGCATGAGGACAAGTCAGTTCTCTCATTTATCCATGGCAATACTTTTTCCAGCTCACCTGCTGCTGCTTGATTCAGCTAGAAACGAGGCACTGAGCGAGCTGGGTGAGTGGAAATATTTGTTTTGCAATGTTCAGTGAAACCTAGAATTCAGGAGGCAGCCACAGGCAATCAGCCCACGAGGAGGCCGGACACAAGGCCAGAGTGTTTCCCTAGTAAAGAGGGAATTGACCTCCACCGTGGTCAGGCTGCACGAGGTGTGCTCAGGAAGAAAAAAAGGCACATTCTTGGCCTTTTTGCACGAAGGGCTCGGACTGAACAGTGAAAACTCATCCAGTTATCTACACAGGCGAAAGGCAACAGACCCCATGGCGGCTGCATGGAGGAC
Organism: Calotriton arnoldi; assembly: GCA_963921515.1. Taxonomy (NCBI): domain Eukaryota; kingdom Metazoa; phylum Chordata; class Amphibia; order Caudata; family Salamandridae; genus Calotriton; species Calotriton arnoldi. The sequence continues at coordinate 8,122 of CAWUFW010026214.1, read as the reverse complement.
CACACCTCTGAGTAGCAGCAGGTGACCGGTGCTCCTCCCTCCCCCGCAATGGCGCGCCGTACCTGGTCGGCGTCTCTGTAGCTTCGCACTGATGCTTGCTGTGTTTTTGCCGCTCTGGATTTCAGCGTGCGCGATCGAGGCAGGCTGGGCGGCGAGGAAGGACGGGGATAGAGAGACGGCGACGGAGAGACTGATTTTTCCCATGCGCCTTCCCATCTGGGCGTCTTTGGTGCTTTGATGTTCGCAGATGGAGAGCGATAACTGCTGAGCTGAGCTGAGCTATGAGCTGCGAGCGGTGAGAGCTGTGGAGGCTGTGGAAGGCTGAGGGAGCTAACGACCGGCTGGAAATAGAGCGGGGCAACTATGGTGAGACTAGCTGGTGCGAGGCTGCTAGTGCTTGTGCTTTGTAGATGCTGGCCGATAATTAAAAAAAAAAAAAAAAGAGACTAAAGACAGAACATAAAGAGGGTCGAGAAAGGACCCGGTGAGGCAGCGAGGAGCTCCAGAAAATGACAGTGAACGGCAGAGACGGCGTGCCCTCAAATTGTCAGTAGGTTCTATTCACAGCAATTTTGGCGAGTTGAACTTTTTGAGTTGCTGCTGATCCCCCCCCCATTTTTTTTTTTTTCGTGGGAGGAAAAAAGGGAAGAGAGCTGTCTCTATGAAGAGCTCACCAGCCCTGGCTAGTTCTGGCGAAGTGTTTCTGCGTCCTGAAGCTCCTTATGTGAAGTAATAACTTGCTTAACGGAAGTGATTTGGGGATTGAGCCAAGAGCTATGCGTCAGATGGTTCTGAGAGGGACAACAGTACGTGCAGGGGCTTCAGCTCCCCTTACCTCTCCTTCGTCAGCACAGAAAACCAGACGTCAGACAGCCCAGGCTCGTATTCTCGCTGTGAGAAGAGGCAGAACTGCTCAGAAAGTTAAGGGGGATATAAACGCTACAACCTCACAAGTGGCTCTCTTGTCTCAGAAATTCTATTCTATTCTATCTGACTCTCCTGGAACTTCCTCTACCTCATTGGAGTTTTCGCCAGAACTGGGATCCGGTGTTAAAGGCAGGATCGTGGGGGCAGCAGTAGTGGAGTCGCCTACACTGGGATCTGGGGGCAATCCTCCTAAGGAATACCCGTTTTTTTCTATAAATCGCAAATTTAATCAGATGGCTACTCTGGCTAGCACAGTGGATAAGATACTTCCCTTAGAGACGGCTCCAGGAATTCAGGAGAAGGGCACGGTTATTACCATGCACACTAGGGCTCCGCTGGGGAAGGAAGGAGAGACCCTCCCTGAAAAAAGCTCGGAAGATCAAATCCAACCAAGGCAGCTGGCAGGGGCTGTACAGGGGGCAATGTTGGAGATGTCACGATGCAATTCCAGGGCTGGTGAAGTCCTGGGGTCTCTACCCCCCCTAGTACAGCACGAGTTGTCGTTGGGACCAGAACCAGAACTAGGGCCAGAAGTGAGGCCCCCGGGCTGCCAGCAGCAGGGAATGGAGATCGCCAATAATGGGCAGGTTACCATTGGTATCGCCTCGGATCCTTTTGATTCGGCCCAGTCTTCGGTTGTCCCGTTAACACAGATGCAGTTGCTCTTTGAAACTATTCTGGGAGAAATTTGAGAATGCAAAACCGCACAAGCGCAGGAGCTCTCGCTACTGCATCAACGTTTAGATAAGATTGAAACTATGGTACAGCTAATACCTGAGAGATTTAAAGAACTGGAACAACGGGTATCCGATATTGAGGACCACTCTGCATTATGTGATTCGGATATTGCCTCTCTCCAGAAGAAAGTTCAGGCTTCTCAGAATAAGATAGACGAGATGGAGAACTATGCAAGGCGCTCAAATCTGCGCTTCACAGGGATCCCAGAGGACAGTGAACGTATAGATGGCCAAGCTAATCCTGTGGTCTATATCGAATCATTAATTAGAAACCACTTGCTGGATAAGACGCCGGAAGATCTTACAGTAATGAGGGCCCACAGAGTTCCCTTCCACAAAACTCCGGGGGCTAAGTATCCTAGGACAATGATTGTGAACTTTTCGGATTACCGTATTAGAGAGGCAGTATTAACAAAAGCAATCCAGAAGAGAGAAATTGTCCTATCGGGCGGAGGTCGAGTACGAGTATTCTCTGATATGTCGGCAGCAGCGGCACGGAGACGGAAGGACTTTGTTGGGTTGCTGAGTCAATTTAAGAGTGCAGGAGCCCAGGCTTCGATTGCGCAGCAGTCCAAATTGAAGGTTCTGTGGAAAGGGAGGTTCCACTTATGCTCTTCTCTTGAAGAAGCTCAAGAGTCACTGCTGAAGATGGCTCAAGTTAATGAAAAATAGTGACTCAAATAGACTTAATTTAATAGTCTTAAGTTTAGTCTCCTCTTAGTCTGTTATAATCAATCCTTTGAGTGAGCTGGTAGACTAAATTTTTTTCTGTTTGAGTACTCTGGCATTTGGTCACTTTAGATAATTTAAGTAGGATCCATTATAGGATGTACGGGATTTATAGGATCTATTGTCATTTTGTACTGTACTCTTTGCATTTTTTCTTCTTTTTTTTTTTTTTTTGTGTGTAATGCACTGTGTACGGTACTTTATCTTTTACATAATGTATGGTAAGGTAGTAAGTGTAATTTGTTTTTACTAAGCTCATTGTATATGCATATACTATAGCAAGTTTATATATTGGATGCAACACTTGCACATTTTGCATATTTTGCACATTGCATATTGCACTTTATCTTCTTTCTTCTTTTTATGGACATTTTATATGGAGTATTTTCTTATATCTCCTTATATCTTCTGTGGCATTTTATATGTTTGATTTTTATTCCACGATATGTGTGGAAGAGGTGACATGTAGGTTCTCTTTGCACTAAAGATTATCATTTAAGGCACTTTGCACAGTGCACTTTATCTTGTTTGATATGGTCATTTTATATGATCTACCCTGGTTTTTATAATTGGAGGTGGCAGGTAGTTCTTTTTTTTTTTGGACTAAAGGGTAGTTTTCTTGCTACTTTCCATGTATTGTACTCTTTGCACTTTTTTTAAAAAAAATTTTTTATTTTGGCTGCTTTCTTGGGATCGATCTGTAATGCACTATGTAAGCTACTGTATCTTCCACATAATGTTCGGTAAATGTAGAAAACGTAATTTGTTGTTAGTTCATTGTAAATGTTTCAACAAATCTACGGATTAGCTGTAATATCTGCTCATCTTGGCACATTTTGCACTTGCACGTTGCACTGCATCTTTTCTCTTTTTATGGTCATTTTATATGGAGTATCTTTTTATATTTTTTATATATCATTCACGGCACTTTGCATAGTGCACTTTATCATGTTTTATCTTGCCTGATAAGGTGATTCTTGCACATTGCACACTGCACTTTATCTATTTATTCCTGGCTGCACTCATTCAACAGGGTGCAGATGGCATATATTTATTGGCTCTGCATGACAATTTTAGCACTCTACATATTGTATTTTATTCTTTTTGCATTGTGTATATTGTATATGTTATATATGTCATATTGTATTGGATTGTAATGAGTTATTGAATTACTGTAGTACTATAGGACGACTCTTGGAAGATGAACCTCGCAAGTTGGAATTGGTGTTAAAGCAGTCAGTAGTATATTTTCCAGTCCTGCGGATGCGCTTGGGTTATTAAGGGAAATTTCATCAAAGTCGTGGTGGCCAAACGAGAAGTATAGTTGACTTAAGTTTCCTTTTTGGGGGGGGGTAGAGGTGTCACTTAGGGTCTCCCCGGGTGTAATGTCATGACACCCAATAAATGTTTAGGGAGGGCGGGAAGGTGGCTAGCGTGGTCAGGAGTGTAGGAGAGTAGGATCTGCTTCACAGGGGTACCCCCACTTTTTGCTGATACTTCACTGGTTTTCGACATTAGTCTGGCTGGGGCCCTGCTATTCAGAACCACAGCCTAGCTGTTTCCTCTTTAAAAGGGTCTCCATGTGCCTTAGGCACATCACTGATTGGGATCTGGAGTGCCCTTGTAAGTCCCTAGTATATGGTATACTATGTACCAAGGGCATAGGTACCTCAGAGGCCTGCCAGGGGCTGCAGCATGTATTATGCCACCCCTGGTAGGCCATCCAAACTGGCACCACAGGTCTGCTACTGCAGCCTGGGTAAGGTGGTGCATGCACCCCTTGCTGTGGTATAGGTTACCTATATCACTAAAATGCCTACACACATATAAACCTATAAGTCACTCCTAAGGCAGGCCTTATCAATCCTAAAGGCAGAGTGCATGGTTCCTATGTGAGAGGGTGCCCCTGCATGAGCAGGGCCCCTCTGCAGCGTTCGGAGACCATCTCTGATGCTGTTTGTAGTGCAGCCTGACCATATACTCTTAAACGCATTATATCCTCGCGGTAAAATGCTAACTATGGAATGGCTGCACCTAAACATGTCATGTTTGGTGTCAAACATCTTGGAATACTACCCCCCGCCAATCCTGGCGGCGGGGGTAGCATTCCACCCTTCTAGAGGGAAAGGCATGTTAACTCTGACGAGTCCGGTAACTTCTTTCCAGAGCCTGGCATCACAAAATGGATGCTGCTGCCACAGACACGAGTCTGGCCTCCTGCTGCTGGACGAAACTCCGGCAGGGGAGGCTTGGACAATAGGTTTCCTGTCCCAGGGAGGTGTGACCACCTCCCCAGACAGGACAATGTGTATTGGGGCTGGGCGGGAGCACTTTCGGGTGCTTTGAAGTCCTGCACTGGGGGCACAGTTGGTGTCCCTGTGCATACCCCAGTTCAAACCGGATCAGGGGCTTGCAGCCCCTGCTTTGGCGCGAACTGGACAAAGGAAAGGGGTGTAGCCACCCTCTGCCCTGACCCACCCATAGGTGGGGCCACAGAGTAGTCCATCCCCTATTTTTAGAATAAAGGTAGGAACCCAGTCCTTAGGACTTTAGATTATACCTGGACGAAACTCTGACACGGAATCCTGGACCTTCGACGCTCTACGACAAGATTAGAGGACTGAAGAATCTCCCTTGGGGTCAAGGAGTGACTCCCCTGCTTGGCAGGCACCAAAGAAGCATCTGTCTGGTTTGCATCACTGAAGCTCCCGTCGGACGCCGAAGTCATCGCATCACCAGAGGTGGATTCTCAGACTTCCCGAGGCTACCCTGAGTCCCCAGCAAAGCTGAGGCCCATGGCTATCGTGGGTGACTTGAGACCGTGACCCCTGGACACCGAGCACATTTGCAAGTGCACCATCTTCTGGGTCTCCCAAGAAGTCGTGCTTTGGGCTCCGAGTAGCCCTAGCCTCCAGCACCACCTGCACCGAAGATCCCTGGCCCCTCCACGAGTGTCCTGTAAGCCAGCTCCACGTGCGGCGTCACAAGGCTCCTTCGCGGTCGCTAGCCGTTGGCTAGTAGCCCTTAACGAAGGCCAATCTTTTCTTTACTTGGCAGTCTCGTTGCTCCAGGCCTGCCCTCACTTACCCTCGCTGGGTGAGTTCCCCAGACCTTGCTGGTCTGCATCATCGACGATCTACATCTTACTCGAGACTTGCCGTTGCCAAGGCTTGTTGGGTCCAATCTGGTCACCGACACCTCTGCACTCGACAGACATCGAGCAACAGCCCGAATCCTGCTCCTGGTCACCGACAACGCCTCCCGGACCTCGTGGCTGAAGAGTCAAGACGACCGTCATCGAATCTGAAGCACTCGACATCGGTGGGCATCTGTCCATCGCCTCCCTGGTCACTGGCTAGTGACCCAGACTCTGTCCCCTCTGCTTTCAGGTTCTTCAGAACTCCGATCCACTCTTGGATCCACCCGGACACTTTTCTCCTGGTCGCCAGCAGCACTTTGCAGCAGATCGCCATAAGAACCGACGACGAAACCCGACCCCGAAAGGCACCTATGCACCCGGCTTCCCTGGGTGAGGTAACACGAGTACTCCGGTGCTCCCGTGGGTAGAGACTCTTCAAAGTCCTAGATCTCAAAGGGTTTTGTCCTAGTCCTCTTCTAAGTGTCCCTTTCCTCTATTTTCCCGATCCCGACTTTCTCCATAGAAGTTAACGGCGTATCGCGGTTGTGTATTTACACTGCACGCGCTCTCCCGTGGGTCCCCTGTGTCACTACCTTGGGTGGTTCCTTGTGGTCCAAGCACTTCTAGAGGCTCTAGGCCTAGTGTCTAGTTCAGTCGTGGTTCGCATACCACTTTATTGGTATATGGTTTGAGTACGCCCCTAGGGCCCAAACGTGTATTTGTGCTATTACTGTGATTTAAGATCTTATAACCTATGTACTTCGAACTCTAGCCTCATAAAGAGACTAGAGGGGTGTGTTTAGTAATAAATACATATATTTTGAATATATACCTGGTGTGGTGCTCTTTCATTTGGTCACTCAAGAGATTATAGACTGGTAAAACAAGCTGCTTTACATTCCTTCAAGACTTAGCCTGAAGGCTGCTCTCCATAGCTACCACTAGGATAGCTTTCAATAAGGTTGTCTTTAACCTACCATAAGAGTCGATTTGGACTGGTGCAAGGTGCCCACTATAATTAGTGGACAGCAAATGCCAGGCCAACTTCTCACATTGGTGTGCAGCGTGTGGGATTCCAGCTTGCTATTGTTTTACCAGATAATCTCAATTGAATTGATCAACTGAAAACCACTAAAGGTACCTAAGGTACATATAATTTAAGCTTAGAATATCAGTAAGTTCTACTGAACTTAGAGTTGTGTGTTAAGGGATAGCACAACCCTTTCTACAACTCAAGAGAGTTTAGTAGGCCACACTAGAGTAGGTAGTGCATACACCACACCACACTAGTAATGTCTTTAAAAGCAGGATCCAAAGATGCCCTGCAGGAAGCCATTGAGCTTCCCCCTCCAAGTATGACACACTCCCATTCTTGGAACTGAGAGCTTTGTGTAACGTGAGGAAATTAAGGACAGGCCAAAGTCCCACCACCCAACACCTCCAGGAGTTGTTGGTGGCTTATGATCTTAGTAAGTCCTCAGAGACTGAAGGGGTAGGAGCAGAGGGTGGGCCAGCAGATGAGGAAGGGGCCAGGGGTACTACTACCCCCAGCCCCCCTCTGAAACTGACCAGGAGGGTGACAATGACCCTGACCTGGAAAACCCAATCCCTTCTGGGGAAGATGAAGATGAGGATCTAGAGAACCACACCTTTGTCCCCCAGGAAGGATTATGAGTGTGCTCAGAAAGTCTAGGTCTCCTTCTCAGGAGTCTAACCACTCTGGCACCTCAATAGGGAGCTCTGTTTCTTCTCACAGGAGGGAATCCTCTCATGAGAGAAGAAAGAGACTGGTCCAGTATGAGGAAACTCAACTGGAGATCAGGAAGAAGCAATTGGCTTTAGATAGAGAATCCCTAGATCTCCTTAAAGAGAGAAGAAAGTTGGGACTAGAGTCCCATGGTGGCAGCCATGTCCCTAGAGATAGGGAAAGGTCCTATGACCATAGAAACCTGAGCAAGATTGTCCCTCCCTACCAGAGTGGGGATGATATCCACAAATGGATAACTGCTTTAGAGAGGGCCTGTAAAGTACAGAAGGTCCCTCAGGAGCAGTGGGCAGCAATCTTGTGGCTCTCCTTTGCTGACAAAGGTAGAGACAAGCTCCTCACTGTTAGAGAGGAGGATGCTGACAATTACAAGGTCTTGAAGAGTGCTCTTATTGATGGGTTTGGCCTAACCACTGAACAGTACAGGTTGAAGTTCAGAGACACCCAAAAAGCACAGACTCAAGACTGGGTAGACTATGTGGATTGTTCTGCCAAGGCTCTGGAAGGCTGGTTGATGGGCAGTAAGGTGTGTGACTTCTCAGGATTGTATAATCTGATAATGAGGGAGCAGATTCTTAATAACTGTCAAAACCAGCTGTTGCATCAGTACCTGGTTGACTCTGATCTGACCTCTCCCCAAGAATTGGGAAAGAAGGCAGACAAATGGGTCAGAACCAGGGTGAAGCAGAAGGTACAGAACCAAGGTGGGGAAACCAAGAAGCAAGATGCTAAGAACTCTGACAAGGGTGGGGAGAAGGGTAAAGATCAAAAGTCTTCATCAGGCCCCCAAAAATCTTCTTCTGGTGGGGATTCCCAGTCTACCAA
>CAWUFW010026213.1:0-35736 GCA_963921515.1 Calotriton arnoldi | reverse complement strand
AGTGTTTCACCATATGTGGGACACTCACAGTGTTTTCGTTTTTAATCCAGCGGCAGGCGAGGGAATGTACAGGCACAGTTATTACGGCTGCCAATTGATTTTTCAGCGATGGGAGCGCCATACAAATTGCATTAGGCAATAAATAATTAAGACAGTGACGCCCCATTGCTGCCCCTTCATTGGCCAAGGATCCACCAACCACATGGCAGGACCGTTTTAATGACTGTGTTTGTTTTATTAACGGCTTTTCCACACTGATGACGGCAAGAGCCAGAAACGCGTCTGCGGATGTTTTATAGCCGATACATACCCCGTGAGTGCACCGGACCTTGGGAGTATTATGAACTCCTTGTTTTTTGCTGTTTTTAAGCGGTTTCCACCACCGCTCCCGGTTGCACCCGCCGCGAGTTCGGCAAGCCCCAGGTGGAACACTGCTTTGGATTCAATTTGGGCTGTCTGAACCGCCGCTTACGGACTCTGTTGACCTATTTAGGTCGTGGCTTATACAAAGCTAGAGTGTTTCACCATATGTGGGACACTCACAGTGTTTTCGTTTTTAATCCAGCGGCAGGCGAGGGAATGTACAGGCACAGTTATTACGGCTGCCAATTGATTTTTTCAGCGATGGGAGCGCCATACAAATTGCATTAGGCAATAAATAATTAAGACAGTGACGCCCCATTGCTGCCCCTTCATTGGCCAAGGATCCACCAACCACATGGCAGGACCGTTTTAATGACTGTGTTTGTTTTATTAACGGCTTTTCCGCACTGATGACGGCAAGAGCCAGAAATGCGTCTGCGGATGTTTTATAGCCGATACATACCCCGTGAGTGCACCGGACCTTGGGAGTATTATGAACTCCTTGTTTTTTGCTGTTTTTAAGCGGTTTCCACCACCGCTCCCGGTTGCACCCGCCGCGAGTTCGGCAAGCCCCAGGTGGAACACTGCTTTGGATATATATATATATATATATATATATATATCGTAGCCAAATACTTTGCTCAACAGTGGCTTTTATATCTCTCCCCTCCGTATAAATTTATGAGATTTTTATATTTTTGTGTTTTAACCAATACTAATGCTACGATCTGATCTCTGAAGTAATGCTTGATTACGGATAAATACTTGTTTTTAGATATACTGAGATTGCACATGTCACTTTTTATATAACAGAGTTCTGTTGCACTTTGCACTTTAATCAGTTTTGAGGGAAATTATATTGATCAACTTATGCACATAGATTCAAAGAAAATGCTCTAGCAAGAAAAATAGAACCAGGGGTAAGTGTTCTTCTTGGTAGTTTTTGAGAGTCATGCACTATGCACTTTAACGGAAAACAGAACCTAGAGTTAGTGTTTCTTCTTGGTGGTTTGAGGCATTTTGTGGAGTATTGCACCATGCACTTTATTCAGAATGCTTAATGCTAGCATGTGTCACTTCGTGAGCAGTAATTCGTATTATGAAGTAGACTTCTTCTTTATATAGTGAACTAGAATAAAAGGAGAATTACAGATTTAGCAGGTACTTCTGCATTTTGAGATCAAAACATACACGGTGCACTTTGTTACATGTTAAACATATGGTGGAAATCAACCACACATATTTTATCATGAGCTCGAACCAACCTGTTATTTTGTGCATTGGAATAGGTGATCAATGTCCGAGTACACCATTAGGCTGTATTAAATATTGCAAATGTGCTGTTATTGCATATATATTAAGAAGTGACTATGTTGAGTTTAATGTATATCTAGTAAATCCAGGGTAAAGTATTAATCATCATGTGGAGTGATAATATTACTAGTGGAAAATCAGCCATGTATAATTCGGAGGCTGAGAGGAGTACTTTATTTGCAAAAGTATGCATACATTCATATATTAATCTTTTTGATATGGAGGTGGATACTTTATCCCCATAGAACTTTACTCTAAAACGTAAATGAAGGAGCACCTCTGTTCCAGAGGTATATATAACATTATATGTACAAACAAAGTTCCCCTTGCAGTGTAGGCACACTCAGGATCGTCGCTCAGGTCTCATGTGCATAGCCCCTTAGAATTTGCTGCCAACGCGTTTCAAGCATTACGCCCTTCCTCATGGGCAGCCTGTGAAGCAAAAGAATGGCGGTCAACAAACCAGCGTTTTCCCTCATTAGTATTTATTACTCCTTGATTCTAATTATGGTGCATTCTGGGGCTGGTAGTTGCAATAGAATACCGCCAAACCATTTCAAGCTTTTAAAACAATCAATAATCGGGGAAACAAATGTCACATGAGAAATGCAATTGCAATACCAGGCATCTCCCGCTTCGCTTCGCCTCGCCGCTCGAGCTCCAGCGGCAGCGAACCCACAGAGTTGATGTGGTGGTGCCATCCGTGACCCGGAGCGGTCACTCAAATGTACAAACAAAGTTCCCCTTGCGGTGGAGGCACACTCAGGATCGTCGCTCAGGTCTCATGTGCATAGCCCCTTAGAATTTGCTGCCAACGCGTTTCAAGCATTACGCCCTTCCTCATGGGCAGCCTGTGAAGCAAAAGAATGGCGGTCAACAAACCAGCGTTTTCCCTCATTTGTTTTTATTACTCCTTGATTCTAATTATGGTGCATTCTGGGGCTGGTAGTTGCAATAGAATACCGCCAAACCATTTCAAGCTTTTAAAACAATCAATAATTGGGGAAACAAATGTCACATGAGAAATGCAATTGCAATACCAGGCATCTCCCGCTTCGCCTCGCCGCTCGAGCTCCAGCGGCAGCGAACCCACAGAGTTCATGTGGTGGTGCCATCCGTGACCCGGGGCGGTCACTCAAATGTACAAACAAAGTTCCCCTTGCGGTGGAGGCACACTCAGGATCGTCGCTCAGGTCTCATGTGCATAGCCCCTTAGAATTTGCTGCCAACGCGTTTCAAGCATTACGCCCTTCCTCATGGGCAGCCTGTGAAGCAAAGAATGGCGGTCAACAAACCAGCGTTTTCCCTCATTAGTTTTTATTACTCCTTGATTCTAATTATGGTGCATTCTGGGGCTGGTAGTTGCAATAGAATACCGCCAAACCATTTCAAGCTTTTAAAACAATCAATAATCGGGGAAACAAATGTCACATGAGAAATGCAATTGCAATACCAGGCATCTCCCGCTTCGCCTCGCCGCTCGAGCTCCAGCGGCAGCGAACCCACAGAGTTCATGTGGTGGTGCCATCCGTGACCCGGGGCGGTCACTCAAATGTACAAACAAAGTTCCCCTTGCGGTGGAGGCACACTCAGGATCGTCGCTCAGGTCTCATGTGCATAGCCCCTTAGAATTTGCTGCCAATGCGTTTCAAGCATTACGCCCTTCCTCATGGGCAGCCTGTGAAGCAAAAGAATGGCGGTCAACAAACCAGCGTTTTCCCTCATTAGTTTTTATTACTCCTTGATTCTAATTATGGTGCATTCTGGGGCTGGTAGTTGCAATAGAATACCGCCAAACCATTTCAAGCTTTTAAAACAATCAATAATCGGGGAAACAAATGTCACATGAGAAATGCAATTGCAATACCAGGCATCTCCCGCTTCGCATCGCCGCTCGAGCTCCAGCGGCAGCGAACCCACAGAGTTCATGTGGTGGTGCCATCCGTGACCCGGGGCGGTCACTCAAATGTACAAACAAAGTTCCCCTTGCGGTGGAGGCACACTCAGGATCGTCGCTCAGGTCTCATGTGCATAGCCCCTTAGAATTTGCTGCCAACGCGTTTCAAGCATTACGCCCTTCCTCATGGGCAGCCTGTGAAGCAAAAGAATGGCGTCAACAAACTAGCGTTTTCCCTCATTAGTTTTTATTACTCCTTGATTCTAATTATGGTGCATTCTGGGGCTGGTAGTTGCAATAGAATACCGCCAAACCATTTCAAGCTTTTAAAACAATCAATAATCGGGGAAACACATGTCACATGAGAAATGCAATTGCAATACCAGGCATCTCCCGCTTCGCCTCGCCGCTCGAGCTCCAGCGGCAGCGAACCCACAGAGTTCATGTGGTGGTGCCATCCGTGACCCGGGGCGGTCACTCAAATGTACAAACAAAGTTCCCCTTGCAGTGGAGGCACACTCAGGATCGTCGCTCAGGTCTCATGTGCATAGCCCCTTAGAATTTGCTGCCAACGCGTTTCAAGCATTACGCCCTTCCTCATGGGCAGCCTGTGAAGCAAGAGAATGGCGGTTAACAAACCAGCGTTTTCCCTCATTAGTTTTTATTACTCCTTGATTCTAATTATGGTGCATTCTGGGGCTGGTAGTTGCAATAGAATACCGCCAAACCATTTCAAGCTTTTAAAACAATCAATAATCGGGGAAACAAATGTCACATGAGAAATGCAGTTGCAATACCAGGCATCTTCCGCTTCGCCTCGCCGCTCGAGCTCCAGCGGCAGCGAACCCACAGAGTTCATGTGGTGGTGCCATCCGTGACCCGGGGCAGTCACTCAAATGTACAAACAAAGTTCCCCTTGCAGTGGAGGCACACTCAGGATCGTCGCTCAGGTCTCATGTGCATAGCCCCTTAGAATTTGCTGCCAACGCGTTTCAAGCATTACGCCCTTCCTCATGGGCAGCCTGTGAAGCAAGAGAATGGCGGTTAACAAACCAGCGTTTTCCCTCATTAGTTTTTGTTACTCCTTGATTCTAATTATGGTGCATTCTGGGGCTGGTAGTTGCAATAGAATACCGCCAAACCATTTCAAGCTTTTAAAAAAATCAATAATCGGGGAAACAAATGTCACATGAGAAATGCAATTGCAATACCAGGCATCTCCCGCTTCGCCTCGCCGCTCGAGCTCCAGCGGCAGCGAACCCACAGAGTTCATGTGGTGGTGCCATCCGTGACCAGGGCGGTCACTCAAATGTACAAACAAAGTTCCCCTTGCGTTGGCAGCAAATTCTAAGGGGCTATGCACATGAGACCTGAGCGACGATCCTGAGTGTGCCTCCACCGCAAGGGGAACTTTGTTTGTACATTTGAGTGACCGCCCCGGGTCACGGATGGCACCACCACATGAACTCTGTGGGTTCGCTACCGCTGGAGCTCGAGCGGCGAGGCTAAGCGGGAGATGCCTGGTATTGCAATTGCATTTCTCATGTGACATTTGTTTCCCCGATTATTGATTGTTTTAAAAGCTTGAAATGGTTTGGCGGTATTCTATTGCAACTACCAGCCCCAGAATGCACCATAATTAGAATCAAGGAGTAATAAAAACTAATGAGGGAAAACGCTGGTTTGTTGACCGCCATTCTTTTGCTTCACAGGCTGCCCATGAGGAAGGGCGTAATGCTTGAAACGCGTTGGCAGCAAATTCTAAGGGGCTATGCACATGAGACCTGAGCGACGATCCTGAGTGTGCCTCCACCGCAAGGGGAACTTTGTTTGTACATAACATTATATGTATATATATATATATCTTTCCACATACAATTTGTCCTAGCCATAGCATACTCCATGTTTCAGATGAAAACACAGAAAAGCCTTTAATCCAAACCAGATTAATTACCAACAGGTCCCTGACTGAGTGTACTTTACGAGGTCAAAATGAATTTCATTTATTTTTACATGCTGCTTAATATACCTTTCATGAAATCTGTTTGGTATAGTAATATGATGAATTTACTAACTTAATTAGTGGTTGTGTCCCCTTTAAAAGTGATACTTGTTTTTAATTGGTGGTGGTGAAAGGGAGTGTTTTCCCTTTAAATTGACACTCAGCACAACACTCTATGACCCAGTAGAAGGCGCAAGCCGAAACGTGTAGGTCATTTCTCTGTTTGTATGCACTCTTGCACTTTGCTTGTTATGGCCCCGTGAGTAATGGAGGCTATTTGAAACTTTGAAAAATAAAACGAGTTACCTCATTACGAAGGATTTGGTGGTGCTATTCTTCTGCTCGCCCTCGAGACGCGCAGAGTATTGGAGGGCGGTGTGCACGGAGGCGAAAATGGAAATACATACACATATATACACACGCACATATATATATACTCACAAATATATATATACACACACACACATATATATACACATATATATATATATATTCACTGAAAAAACCCTAGGTTTCAGACACGTTATAGTTAGAAATTAGCATTTAAAAAACCTTTGAAATTCACTGAAAAAAACATAGGTTTTAGGGACAGTTATAGTTAGTTGGACATTGCACTCGTACAAAACCCGTGAAATTCCCCTGTTATAGTTAGTTCAGCTAACTATAACTCGCGCCCCGCAATGCACTGCTGATGACGTCACATATTACATCACTCATGACATGGTCAGTGACATCACTGATGACATCACTGATGACATCTCAAATGACATCACTGATGACATCACTGATGACATCATCCAGTGACTGTGTGTTTCTGTAAAGTTTAAATATGTTTAATATATATAGGGAAAGGCGTATTGAAGAATGAGTGGGTGTATAAGTGTCTGAATGGATGATTTAGTACGTGAGTGACTGACTCTACAAGTGAGTGATTAAACGTATCTTACTGAATGCATGGGTTAGTGACTAAACTGTGTGAATGTCTGTATCCGTCTGTTTGTTGGTGTGTAAGTGGATGCATGGATTTGCGAATAGCTACATGAGTGTCTATATGGGTTATTGATTGGTTCTCTGAGTATCTGTATGGCTGCCTGAGTGTTTGTGTGGGTGGGGTGTGTGTGACTCTATACATAGATGTGTGAGTGGGTGATTCACTGGGTGCATGATTTCAAGAGTGCATCTGTGATGGACTGCTTGGGTGGGTGAGTGTGTGTATGGGTGTGTTAGTAAGTGAATGTATATCTCAGTGGTACATGTGAGAGTAACTATATATGTAAAAGGCAGTATATATGTGTGTTAGAGTATTTAAATGGCTATAAGTGAGAGTGTGTTATTGTGAGAGTGGCTGTATGGATGCGTGTGTGCTTGTATCAGTTATTGTATAAGAGCGTAAGAATGTGCTAGTATTTGTATGAGTAAGTGAGCTGGTGTGTGTATAACTGTATAGGTGAGTAAATGGGTGTGTGATTAATTTTTGCATGACTGACTAGGTGTGTGAGTACCTCTATGGATGAGTGGCGGTGTGTGAGTGTTTATATAGGTGTATGAGTGCATATGATAGTCCTGTACTGAGTGACTGTAAGTATGAGTGACTGTACAGGTGAGTGAGTGGATGTGTGTGTAGACCTAAGAATCAGTGAGTGGGTATGTAGTTTTTGGTGTTGGAGTGTCTATGGTTTTGAGAATGGCAGTCTGTAATTTAGAGTGGGTGTATCAAAAGTTATATTAGGGTGTGAGAAGATGCATGAAATTATCACATGGATGATGTCATCAGTGATGTCATCAGTGATGTCACTGACCATGTCATGAGTGATGTAATATGTGACGTCATCAGCAGTGCATTGCGGGGCGCGAGTTATAGTTAGCTGAACTAACTATAACAGGGGAATTTCACGGGTTTTGTACGAGTGCAATGTCCAACTAACTATAACTGTCCCTAAAACCTATGTTTTTTTCAGTGAATTTCAAAGGTTTTTTAAATGCTAATTTCTAACTATAACGTGTCTGAAACCTAGGGTTTTTTCAGTGAA
Organism: Calotriton arnoldi; assembly: GCA_963921515.1. Lineage (NCBI taxonomy): Eukaryota > Metazoa > Chordata > Amphibia > Caudata > Salamandridae > Calotriton > Calotriton arnoldi. The sequence goes on along the minus strand of CAWUFW010026213.1, from coordinate 28,130 downwards.
TTTCAAAGGTTTTTTAAATGCTAATTTCTAACTATAACGTGCCTGAAACCTATGGTTTTTTCAGTGAATTTCAAAGGTTTTTTAAATGCTAATTTCTAACTATAACGTGCCTGAAACCTATGATTTTTTAAGTGAATTTCAAAGGTTTTTAAATGCTAGTTTCTAACTATGCCAACAGAGGTAGGACATGTGAAGAAAGAAGAAAAAACGCACAGAAAGAAGCAAAAGATGTGCAGAAAGAACCAACAGAGGAGCAGAAAGAGGCCTTGTTGCAAAATCATCCTGTGCCCACAACTTTTTCAGACGGGTACTGGTGGTAACTGACTCTGACTAACCAGAGCCAGTGCGCGTTTGCACAGTGGTGAAGGCAGGGGGGGCCTGAGGTGACATGTGTGTAAACGCGCCCCGTGGCGCGTTTTAAGTAGCGGGATTAAGTCCCCTTGAATCCTGAGGGTCCCTGGGGCCCAACTTGCCCCCAGGTACCTACAGTTAGGACCACGCACCTTTTTTCACCTCTCTGCAACGCAACTCTGTTGTGCTTACTGAAGGTACCTGGTGGGCTAGTTGGCCCCCAGGATTCAAAGGGAATTAACTCCCCAACTTAAAGCGCACCACAGGGCGTGTTTGCGCACATGTCACCTGAGGCCCCGCCCCCTCCCTTCACCACTGTGCAAACGCGCCCCGTGGCGCGTTTTAAGTTGGGGGATTAGGTCACCTTGAATCCTGAGAGTCCCTGGGGCCCAACTAGCCCACCAGGTACTTCCAGTAAGCACCACAGGCCTGCGTTGCAACGCCTGTAACAAATTGTGCAGTTGTGTTTAGGTAGTGAAGAGGGTCGTGCTGGGGGTAGTGTTTTAGGGTTTAGGGTAGTGCAGTGGTGTTTGTGTAGTGTAGGGGGTCATGCTGGGGGTAGATTTAGGGTTTAGGGTAGTGCAGTGGTGTTTGGGTAGTGTAGGGAGTCGTGCTGGGGGAGTGTTTTAGGGTTTAGGGTAGTACAGTGGTGTTTGGGTAGTGTAGGGGGTCGTGCTGGGGTTAGTGTTTTAGGGTTTTAGGGTAGTGCAGTGGTGTTTGGGTAGTGTAGGGGATACTGCTGGGGTTAGTGTTTTAGGGTTTAGGGTAGTGCAATGGTGTTTGGGTAGTGTAGGGGGTACTGCTGGGGGTAGTGTTTTAGGGTTTAGGGTAGTGCAGTGGTGTTTGGGTAGTGTAGGGGTTTGTGCTGGGGTAGTTTTTAGGGTTTAGGGTAGTGCAGTGGTGTTTGTGTAGTGTAGGAGGTCGTGTTTTAGGGTTTAGGGTAGTGCAGTGGTCTTTGGGTAGTGTAGGGAGTCGTGCGGGGGGTATTGTTTTAGAGTTTAGGGTAGTGCAGTGGTCTTTGGGTAGTGTAGGGGGTTGTGCGGGGGGTAGTGTTTTAGGGATTAGGGTAGTGCATTGGTATTTGGGTAGTGTAGGGGGTCATGCGGGGGGTAGTGTTTTAGGGTTTAGGGCAGTGCAGTGGTGTTTAGGTAGTGTAGGGGGTCATGCTGGGGGAGTGTTTTAGGGTTTAGGGCAGTGCAGTGGTGTTCGGGTAGTGTAGGGGGTCGTGCTGGGGGAGTGTTTTAGGGTTTAGGGCAGTGCAGTCGTGTTCGGGTAGTGTAGGGGGTCGTGCTGGGGGAGTATTTTAGGGTTTAGGGTAGTGCAGTGGTGTTCGGGTAGTGTAGGGGTCATGCTGGGGGTAGTGTTCTAGGGTTTAGGGCAGTGCAGTGGTGTTCGGGCAGTGTAGGGGGTCGTGCTGGGGGTGGTGTTTTAGGGTTTAGGGCAGTGCAGTGGTGTTCGGGCAGTGTAGGGGGTCGTGCTGGGGGTGGTGTTTCAGGGTTTAGTGCAGTGGTGTTCAGGCAGTGTAGGGGGTAGTGCAGGGGTGGTGTTTCAGGGTTTAGGGCAGTGCAGTGGTGTTCGGGCAGTGTAGGGGGTCGTGCAGGGGTGGTGTTTCAGGGTTTAGGGCAGTGGTGTTCGGGCAGTGTAGGGGGTCATGCTGGGGGTGGTGTTTCAGGGTTTGGGGCAGTGCAGTGGTGTTCGAGCAGTGTAGGGGGTCGTGCTGGGGGTGGTGTTTTAGGGTTTAGGGCAGTGCAGTGGTGTTCGGGCAGTGTAGGGGGTCGTGCTGGGGGTGGTGTTTCAGGGTTTAGTGCAGTGGTGTTCAGGCAGTGTAGGGGGTAGTGCAGGGGGTGGTGTTTCAGGGTTTAGGGCAGTGCAGTGGTGTTCGGGCAGTGTAGGGGTCGTGCAGGGGTGGTGTTTCAGGGTTTAGGGCAGTGGTGTTCGGGCAGTGTAGGGGGTCATGCTGGGGGTGGTGTTTCAGGGTTTAGGGCAGTGCAGTGGTGTTCGGGCAGTGTAGGGGGCGGTGCAGGGGTGGTGTTTCAGGGTTTAGGGCAGTGCAGTGGTGTTCGGGCAGTGTAGGGGGTGGTGCAGGGGGTGGTGTTTCAGGGTTTAGGGCAGTGCAGTGGTGTTCGGGCAGTGTAGGGGGTCATGCAGGGGGTGGTGTTTCAGGGTTTAGGGCAGTGCAGTTCGGGCAGTGTAGGGGGTCGTGCTGGGGCTGGTGTTTCAGGGTTTAGGGCAGTGCAGTGGTGTTCGGGCAGTGTAGGGGTCATGCTGGGGCTGGTGTTTCAGGGTTTAGGGCAGTGCAGTGGTGTTTGGGCAGTGTAGGGGGTCTTGCTGGGGCTGGTGCTTCAGAGTCTAGGGCAATGCAGTGGTGTTCGGGCAGTGTAGGGAGTCTTGCTGGGGCTGGTGTTTCAGGGTTTAGGGCAGTGCAGTGGTGTTCGGGCAGTGTAGGGGGTCGTGCTGGGGGTGGTGTTTCAGGGTTTAGGGCAGTGCAGTGGTGTTCGGGCAGTGTAGGGGGTCGTGCTGGGGCTCGTGTTTCAGGGTTTAGGGCAGAGCAATGGTGCTCAGGCAGTGTAGGGGGTTGTGCTGGGGGTGGTGTTTCAGGGTTTAGTGCAGTGGTGTTCGGGCAGTGTAGGGGGTCGTGCTGGGGTGGTGTTTCAGGGTTTAGGGCAGTGCAGTGGTGTTCGGGCAGTGTAGGGTGTCATGCTGAGGGGTGGTGTTTCAAGGTTTAGGGCAGTGCAGTAGTGTTTGGCCAGTGTAGGGGGTCGTGCAGGGGGTGGTGTTTCAGGGTTTAGGGCAGTGCAGTGGTGTTCGGCCAGTGTAGGTAGTCTTGCTGGGGGTGGTGTTTCAGGGTTTAGGGCAGTGCAGTAGTTTTCGGGCAGGGTAGGCGGTCGTGCTGGGGCTGGTGTTTCAGGGTTTAGGGCAGTGCAGTGGTGTTCGGGCAGTGTATGGGGTTGTGCTGGGGCTGGTGTTTCAGGGTTTAGGGCAGTGCAGTGGTGTGCGGGCAGTGTACGGGGTTGTGCTGGGGCTGGTGTTTCAGGGTTTAGGGCAGTGCAGTGGTGTTCGGGCAGTGTAGGGGGTCGTGCTGGGGGTGGTGTTTCAGGGTTTAGGGCAGTGCAGTGGTGTTCGGGCAGTGTAGGGGGTCGTGCTGGGGCTGGTGTTTCAGGGTTTAGGGCAGTGCAGTGGTGTTCGGGCAGTGTAGGGGGTTGTGCTGGGGCTGGTGTTTCAGCGTTTTGGGCAGAGCAGTGGCGTTCGGGCAGTGTAGGGGGTCGTGCTGGGGGTGGTGTTTCAGGGTTTAGGGCAGTGCAGTGGTGTTCGGGCAGTGTAGAGGGTCTTGCTGGGGGTGGTGTTTCAGGGTTTAGGGCAGTGCAGTGGTGTTCGGGCAGTGTAGGGGGTCTTGCTGGGGTGGTGTTTCAGGGTTTAGGGCAGTGGTGTTCGGGCAGTGTAGGGGGTCTTGCTGGGGGTGATGTTTCAGGGTTTAGGGCAGTGCAGGGGGGTTCGGGCAGTGTAGGGGGTCTTGCTGGGGGTAGTGTTTCAGGGTTTAGGGCGGTGCAGTGGTGTTCGTGCAGTGTAGGGGTCGTGCTGGGGGTGGTGTTTCAGGGTTTAGGGCAGTGCAGTAGTGTTCGGGCAGTGTAGGGGGTCGTGCAGGGGGTGGTGTTTCAGGGTTTAGGGCAGTGCAGTGGTGTTCTGGCAGTGTAGGGGGTCATGCTGGGGGTGGGGTTTCAGGGTTTAGGGCAGTACAGTGGTGTTCGGGCAGTGTAGGGGGTCGTGCAGGGGGTGGTGTTTCAGGGTTTAGGGCAGTGCAGTGGTGTTCGGGCAGTGTAGGGGGTCGTGCTGGGGCTGGTGTTTCAGGGTTTAGGGCAGTTCAGTGGTGTTCGGGCAGTGTAGGGGGTCTTGCTGGGGGTGGTGTTTCAGGGTTTAGGGCAGTGGTGTTCGGGCAGTGTAGGGGGTCTTGCTGGGGGTGATGTTTCAGGGTTTAGGGCAGTGCAGTGGTGTTCGGGCAGTGTAGGGGGTCTTGCTGGGGGTAGTGTTTCAGGGTTTAGGGCAGTGCAGTGGTGTTCGTGCAGTATAGGGGGTCGTGCTGGGGATGGTGTTTCTGGGTTTAGGGCAGTGCAGTAGTGTTCGAGCAGTGTAGGGGGTTGTGCAGGGGGTGGTGTTTCAGGGTTTAGGGCAGTGCAGTGGTGTTCGGGCAGTGTAGGGGGTCGCGCTGGGGGTGGTGTTTCAGGGTTTAGGGCAGTGCAGTGGTGTTAGGGCAGTGTAGGGGGTCATGCACGGGGTGGTGTTTCAGGGTTTAGGGCAGTGCAGTGGTGTTCGGGCAGTGTAGGGTGTTGTGCTGGGGCTGGTGTTTCAGGGTTCAGGGCAGTGCAGTGGTGTTCAGGCAGTGTAGGGGGTCGTGCTGAGGCTGGTGTTTCACGGTTTAGGGCAGTGCAGTGGTGTTCGGGCAGTGTAGGGGGTCGTGCTGGGGCTGGTGTTTCAGGGTTTAGGGCAGTGCAGTGGTGTTCGGGCAGTGTAGGCAGTCGTGCTGGGGCTGGTGTTTCAGGGTTTAGGGCAGTGCAGTGGTGTTCGGGCAGTGTAGGGGGTCGTGCTGGGGCTGGTGTTTCAGGGTTTAGGGCAGTACAGTGGTGCTCGGGCAGTGTAGGGGGTCGTGCTGGGGGTGATGTTTCAGGGTTTAGGGTAGTGCAGTGGTGTTCGGGCAGTGTAGGGGGTCGTGCAGGGGCTGGTGTTTCAAGGTTTAGGGCAGTGCAGTGGTGTTCGGGCAGTGTAGGGGGTCATGTTTTAGGGTAGTGCAGTGGTGTTTGGGTAGTGTAGGGGGTCGTGCTGGGGTAGTGTTTTAGGATTAGGTTAGTGCAGTGGTGTTTGGGTAGTGTAGGGGGTCGTGCTGGGGGTAGTGTTTTAGGGTTTAGGGTAGTGCAGTGGTGTTTGTGTAGTGTAGGGGGTCGTGCTGGGGGTAGTGTCTTAGGGTTTAGGGTAGTGCAGTGGTGCTTGTGTAGTGTAGGGGGTCGTGCTGGGGGTAGTGTTTTAGTGTTTAGGGTAGTGCAGTGGTGTTTGTGTAGTGTAGGGGGTCATGTTTTAGGGTAGTGCAGTGGTGTTTGGGTAGTGTAGGGGGTCGTGCTGGGGTAGTGTTTTAGGATTTAGGTTAGTGCAGTGGTGTTTGGGTAGTGTAGGGGGTCGTGCTGGGGGTAGTGTTTTAGGGTTTAGGGTAGTGCAGTGGTGTTTGTGTAGTGTAGGGGTCGTGCTGGGGGTAGTGTCTTAGGGTTTAGGGTAGTGCAGTGGTGCTTGTGTAGTGTAGGGGGTCGTGCTGGGGGTAGTGTTTTAGGGTTTAGGGTAGTGCAGTGGTGTTTGTGTAGTGTAGGGGGTCATGTTTTAGGGTAGTGCAGTGGTGTTTGGGTAGTGTAGGGGGTCGTGCTGGTGGTAGTGTTTTAGGATTTAGGTTAGTGCAGTGGTGTTTGGGTAGTGTAGGGGGTGGTGCTGGGGGTAGTGTTTTAGGGTTTTGGATAGTGCAGTGGTGCTTGTGTAGTGTAGGGCGTCGTGCTGGGGGTAGTGTTTTAGGGTTTAAGGTAGTGCAGTGGTGTTTTTGTAGTGTAGGGGGGTCATGTTTTAAGATGCAATGCTCCAATACCTGACCAGTCTGCACTACATAAAACTGCAAAAAAACTAAAAATAAAAAGTGTTTTGCACACTTTTGTGATTGGGCTATATGTGGGCTACATCTGGGTAATATTTGTGCTACATTTGGGCTCTTTTTTCACTGGTGGCCATTTTGGAAGACTTCTTTGTTATGAAGTTTCCTAATTTCTTCATTTACTGCAGTCTCCTCAGTAGGAAATGCTTTCAGTTTTTTACTTTGATTCCATCAAGAAGGCATTCAGATGTGTCTCACATCTGCCATAAATTCAGAATGTTAGCACTCTAGTTGCTCATTAGATCACTGGAGTAAAGCTACTGCTCACCAGGGAGTTAACTGGTAGTCTGCTGCTGGTATTGAAAGTGATTGTTTCAGTCTGCATGTCAGAATTTTCTAATGAAATAGAAGAGGATTTGAGATCACACTTAAAACATGCCCTAACTTTTCTTTCTGCAGCACTAACCATAATTTCTATTTCAAAAAGAACCCCTCATTTTGTTCCTTTTTAAATTAAATGTTTTAAGTGTTACCGGTTTATTCCAATCAAGATGGCTTCAGGTGTGCCATACTTTTGTCATAAGTAAGGCTGTTAGCGCTCTAGTTGTTCTTTAGAACACTCTGGGAAACTGCAGTAGAACACAAAGGCATCAACTGGCAGGCTGCTCCTGTTGAAATATAACAGGAAGATATTTGAGATCACACTTGAAATATGTCCTAATTTTTCTTTCTACAGCACTAACCATAATTTCTATGACAAAATGAACCCCATAATTTTGTTCCTTTTTAAATTAAATGTTTTAAGTGTTACCAGTTTATTCCAATCAAGATGGCTTCAGGTGTGCCATACTTTTGTCATAAGTAAGGCTGTTAGCGCTCTAGTTGTTCTTTAGAACACTCTGGGAAGCTGCAGTAGAACACAAAGGCATCAACTGGCAGGCTGCTCCTGTTGAAATATAACAGGAAGATATTTGAGATCACACTTGAAACATGTCCTAATTTTTCTTTCTACAGCACTAACCATAATTTCTATGACAAAATGAACCCCATCATTTTGTTCCTTTTTAAATTAAATTGTTTAAGTGTTACCAGTTTATTCCAATCAAGATGGCTTCAGGTGTGCCATACTTTTGTCATAAGTAAGGCTGTTAGCACTCTAGTTGTTCTTAAGAACACTCTGGGAAGCTGCAGTAGAACACAAAGGAATCAACTGACAGTCTCTGCCCTTGTTGGATGTACATGTTTTACTGAGAATGTCAGACTTCATTCTCACATGAGTGAGAAAGATAATGTGAATTTACAGAAAATATGCTCTCATTTTAGCTTCTGGAGCACCTTCCAAACATCCATGGGACAAGCATGAGAAAATAGTGTTCTCTCAAACATGATTCATGATATCCCAGCAGAAGGTTTTTCACATGGTAAAATCAACTTAGAATACACCACAATTCCTAAAATTAGTATGGTACCATCAACAAATAAATTCTAATGTAACTAAAGCCTGTTATCACCCTTTATAGTTCTCCTTTTGGTGACCCTCAAAATCTTCTATTCACTACAATGCATTTCAATGAGGTACTATCATTTATATTGGTCCCAAGATGGCTGCCAGCAATTCCAGGATGAAGTGCTGACAGCCAATCAGATCTCACAATGACATGTGTGGTTAGGCTCCGCCCAGATATATATGTGACTTTACTTTTGATTTTCTCAGGAACTACTGAACGGATTTACACCATTTAAGCAAAAGGCACGACACTGAACCAAGGGCTACCTCTTTGCCAAGTTTGGTGTAATTCCGTTCAGCAGTTCGGGCTGTAGCTGCGACTAAAGGTTCCTATGGAAAAATGAATGGGGAAAACGCGTTTTGGGACCCCCTTTTTCTCGGCCCCCGCTTGACGTATCACCCCGAGACTTTCAGGATAGGAGCGGACCGGAGCGCCCCAACAAGTTGGAAACTTTCGCGAAGATTCGTCAACCGGCGCCAACGTTATTTCAAATAGAATGTCGCGGATTTCCTATGGATAATAGGTTTTAACTATAACTATCTACTGCCGACCGCCAGTAGATAATATATATATATATATATGTATATATATATATATATATATCGTAGCCAAATACTTTGCTCCCACAAAGTTCGTAGCGCTCATACAAGTTTAATTGAATCCGTAGTTCTATTTCATATATTCACCGTGGCTGACAAACGCATTTCGGCCATGACGGCCTCACACACAGAGTCCCAATAAATCGCACGCTCAGGAAATGCCACTAAGCGCAGGTTTATTCGTCAAGTTGTACTGCGTTTTGACAGACAAACCGCCTTGATCACACAACAACATAACAGTGAGGGTTCAACACATACCCATATTAAGACATAAACAAAGGACTCCATGTGGAGTAATTGAAAACATACCCAATTGTGGGGGCCTTCTTGGAGCATGTTAAAACTGTAGTAATACAATGAGCCAAATAGACATAAATTATGTACTGCTGCAGTTCATCAAAGAAGGTACAGTGTCAGAGTAAACAGTGTAACCCAAATTGGATAAATAAAGGTTCACATTAATAAAATGTATTACTACAGTTTTAACATGCTCCAATTACTCCACATGGAGTCCTTTGTTTATGTCTTAACATGGGTATGTATTGAACCCTCACTGTTTAGTAGTTGTGTGATCAAAACAGTTTGTCTGTCGAAACGCGTTACAACTTGACGAATAAACCTACACTTAGGGGCCGATTCCGATACGGGCCGGTAATCTCTCCGACCGAGCCGGACCCGGAGAGATTTCCGACCGAATCGGACCCGTGCAGCCTGACCGAACGAGTACGATGCGTCCGTATGCTATCGTACTCGAGTCGGTCGGACTCCCATTGAAGTCAATGGGAGCCGGTCGTACAACGCGTACGCGGGCTCCCTTTGCCACAATGGGTGCGAGGCGAACAAGGGCGCCCCCTACAGCGGGTACGCGGCGAAGCGACTCGCGCCGTACATGCACAGGTAGGGGGGACCCATGGGTCCCCCCTGTGTGCGACTCGCGCGGCTACGCGTACAGGGGGGTCCGACACGGACCCCCGAAGTACGGCTCCGACTGCTCTTTCGAGCCAGACGGCGCTTGTCGGTCGGACTGCTCGCGGCGCGCATCGTACTTACCCGGCCGGAGAACGTCTCCATTGCGCGGTGCGAGTCGTGTCCGAGCGAGTCGGTCGGTGCGGTTAGACCCGGGAACGAGTCGGTCGGAGCGGTTGGGACGCCCGAATGAGTCGGTCAGCGAATTCGCATTGTACTCGCTCGTCCGGACGCGCGTACGAATCGGTCGGGAAATAGGGCTCCGAATCGGATCCGGTTATGCCGAATCCGATTCGGAGCCCTACCGGCCGAGATTGGAATCGGCCCCTAAGTGGCATTTCCTGATTGTGCATTTTATTGGGACTCTGTGTGTGGTATTGAAGACCTGCAGGCTCCGCCGGCATCACACACCACCTTCCAACGGGCCATGGTTTCCAGAAGGAGTTCTGTTTTATATATATATTATCTGAAAAAACTAAAGGTCACAGGGACATTATAGTTAGGCTGACATTTCACTTGTACAAAACCAGAGAAATTCAGCGGTTATAGTTAGCTGAGCTAACTATAACTCGCACCCCGCAATGCAGTGCTAACGACCTCACATATTACATCACTCATGACATGGGGGTGTCATTTGTAGTTAGCTCAGGTAACTATACCTTCTGAATTTCACTGGTTTTGTACGAGTGAAATCTGAGCCTAACTATAACGTCCCTGTACCGTTTTAGTTTTTTAGTGAATTTCTAAGTTTTTTTTATTCTATGTCTTAAATATAATGTTATGTTTCATAGGGTACCCCAATATAGGCCCGAGTATTCTCCTAACCTTTCACCTACATTTACCGTACTTGTAACCCGGCGCCTCTCACGGCCGGGAAATCCAACATGGCGCCCGCAATTGGATGCCAGGAAAAGGAAGTCGGCGGTCCAGCCCCTGTGTGCACCGGAGCGCTGACACGGCAAGAGGAGGGGTAAGGAATAAGAAAGGAAGACGCCACAGAGCCCGCCGACGATCGGAGAGAGATCCCCGAGGAGCAGGAACCCCGAAGCAAGCGAGGAGCACCAGAAGAAGGAGAGCAGGAAGGAGACATCCAGACCGAGGAACCGCCTAGAGGCAAGATCCAAGAGTCCAACTGACGCGGAGAGGAGGAGGGCGGTGAGACTCCCCCTGCCACGACCCAGGAGGGCCGTGGCCACAGGCAAGCACCTTTTTACAACTACTTCACAGCGGGTTGGTGGAGGCTGGGGCGGTGAAGGGCACCAGTCTATGCATATGCACCGAGGCCCGCGTTCTCTCCACTTGTCCCTTTAAACCCTACACAGCCCTGCCCTCAGGTGACGGTGGTGGTAAACCGACTGACTCAACCCCTGTATACCTAATTCCTGTCTATCTTTTTCCTCCGAGGGTCCTGCCCACTAACCCCTCTTCCTGCATCCAGAGGGAAAGGAAGAAGACAGCCTAAAGACGTCTCCCACAAACCTGACAAGAGAACGGGAAGGAGAGACTGCCTCAAGAGTATAGTGACTGAGACAGAGGACAAGGAGTCCTCCAGTTTACCTGTTTTGTTTTGTTTACTAGACTTTTGGTTCATTCCCACGTGTTTCTTTTGGACTGACCATTAAAGTCCATGATAAAAACTACTCCTGACTCATTGCTCTGTATGACCAGGTGACCACAGTGGTGTCAGAAGTGGGATCCTGTCATTTAAGACTACCATGACCCAACCCATCACCATGGAAGCAATGGTCACCCAATTAGCCGAAGGTCAGAGGCACCTGCAGCTGGTCATTGAACGCCAAAACTAGGCGGCACAGAAAGAGAGAGAGGCCTTCCAAACCGCCCTAAAAGAGCAGGCAGCTCTTTTAACCACCAATCAGCAAATCCAAGATACCGCCATCTTACGCCTCACTGATGCTATAACCACAGCCCGGGTCCACCCTAACATTCCCAGTTCAGTGCTGCAGAAGTATCAGGAGGGGTAGGACCCAGATTATTTTTTTGTCAACTTCGAGAGGGTAGCCACCACAGCCGCTTGGCCTCCTGAGCGATGGGGCCAGTACGTAGCTCCCCTTCTGTCCGGTGAACTACAGGCCGCCTATCAAGCCGCGAACCCCGCTGGCCATACACCCTACCCTGAGATCAAGAAAACCATTCTCGAAAGGCTGGGGTATGATACTGAGTACTACAGGGCAAAGTTCCGTAAGGAGAAGTGGGTGGCAGGCGACAACCCCAGGGCACTATACTACCGCATCAGAGATCTGGGAGAAAGATGGTTACAACCCAATCACTCCCCTGTGGAAGAAATTACGGAGACTGTGTACTTAGAGCAGTACTTGGAGGCCCTCCCCCCCAACACTCGTGCTTGGCTAAAACAACACCCTGATCTGACTGTACAGACAGCTGAGGAACTGGCCTGTGCCTACCATAGGTCTCCAAACTTCAGGGCCCAGCCTGTAAGAACCCCAGCCCCGACAACCCAGAGGACCTTCGCTAGGCAGAATGAGAACAAGATTACCAGACTGGAAAAAGGGTTGATGAGACCATCTATACACCCCGTCCCTACCCCGGCAGGTCCTCAGTGTTTTAAATGTCTAGAGTGGGGTCACATCGCCAGAAATCGCCAGGTCAAGAGTGAGGGGGTGGAGCCCATGGATGTCGGACTAACCCAGGGTAGGGTGCTTGCCACAGGGGGTGCTCAGCTACGTTATAGGAAGACCATCCGTCTTAATGGTCGGTCCATAGACGCCCTATTTAATACTGGGTGTCACCACACGGTGGTATCCAGGGAACTGATTCCTATCAGCCATATTACAGATGAGGCCCAAATACAGGTATCCTGTGTCCATGGGGATGTCCGCCTGTACCCAGTAGCCAATGCCCTGATAGAGATAGATGGGGACCCAAACATGCGTCGAGTGGGGGTGGTGCCGGCACTCAAAGAAAAGGTTCTCCTCAGAACGGATGTACCCCGATTCGATGAGTATTTAGCAAGCGTGTCCAATAAAAGTCAGGAGACCAAATGGTTGCAGGAAGCGCCCTTCTCCACCTCTGAGATACCCCGAAAGGAGACCAAAATCCCAAAGACCAGGTCAGAAAAAAGGAAGGAGCGCATAGCGTACTCGACGGCCTTGTCTTCCTCTGTCACTTGTCTTCTTTCTTCCCCAGAAGAGAGAGAGTGGCCGGTCCGAAGCTTTAGGGCGGCTCAATGGGAAGACAGCACCCTGACGCATGCATGGAACCAAGCCTACAAAGAAGATCCCCATAAGGTAGGCCCATACTTTTGTGTTAAAAAAGGGCTTCTCTATAGGATCAGTGGGGGATGTTGTAGATAAGAAGGAGCAGTTACTTGTTCCCCTAGCATTCAGAGAACAGGCATTACACATCACCCATAGCCAAGCTGGGGATGGACACTATGGCCAGGAACACACCCTTCAGTACTTATTGGAGAAGTTCTATTGGCCTGGTGTGTACAAAGAAGTGGCCCGGTTTTGTGCCTCATGCCCCAGGTGCCAATTGATCAACCCCTCAACAGACAAGAGAGCCCCGTTACGACACTTGCCTATTATAGACGTCCCTTTCAAATGGGTAGGAATGGACCTGGTGGGCCCCCTTATTCCCTCAGCTAGGGGCCACCAATATATACTGGTTTTGGTGGATTATGCCACGCGATACCCTGAGGCGATACCCCTGACAAGCATGACCATTGTTCTGTACGACCAGGTGACCACAGTACCATTACACTACATAACCGGTTTTGGTATTGACCTTATGCCTAGTTAAGAGCTGCATAAAATGTCGTGTGGTGTTCCCCGAAAACTAGCCTCATTAATTATGCATGAAGATTCTCAGAATCACAGCAGGATTACCATCTTCTGCATAATAACTATGTATAAGGGTCATCCCTTCCGTCATCCTCGGCAGACATGACACAGCAAGGTAGAATCCTCTGAGGGTACCTTTTGGGTATATATACACCACATCTTTGCCAGGCAGGGAGAGGAGAAAAGACTTCCATGCTGACACACTGACACGAGACGCTGAGGTTCCTACACGTAGACAGTCCAGCTCGCAGTGGTTTGACATCCCTTGCGGGGTGTCCATCTCGAGACCAAGACGGGGTCCCACAGTCTCCCACTTCAGGTAATGGGGTTTGCTTCAGGCTAGGGGGATTATTGACTCTACACCTACATACATGCTAGGTACACTTAGGTACATCTAGTCAGGGTTGCATCGTAGGAGTATGCATTATTATTGTCATGTATTTATATACCTGTCTGTATTCATTGTTCTAGCACTATGGTAGGAATCTACCATCCATTTACTCTGTTGGTGCTGATAATCATTTATATCTGCTTCTGTCTTATGGTTGTTTCAGCATACCTATTTTACACTAGAATGACGCTGGTTCAATAAATGCTTATTGAAAACGTCCCCACCGTTTATTCTGTGTATCTCACTCTGAGCACGTGTGTCTGAGCGAAAAGTACTGTACTGTTTCCATGATCCCTGATGGGACAGGGTTGTCATGTTCGATAGTTGCCAAGAACTATTCTCTACTTGGTAAGAGGAGTTTACAGTGGCACTGTGAGCTAGCTGGTATACAGGCGAACATACCCGGTGGGAGTGTCTGGAATCAGTCTGGACATCAGAATCACAGTTTATGTTGTCCAAACGTGCAGATCCTATATAGATTTATAGGAACTACACGACAATAACATCCCTGTAACCTTTGTTTTTAACAGTGAATTTCAATGGTGTTTTAAATTCTGTTTCCTAACTATAACATCCCTGTAACCTTTGGTTGTATAAGTGAATTTGTAAGGTTTTTATATTTTATTTCCTAACTGTAACCACTCACTGACCTTTGCCACTGAGCATGTGAGTGAGTGCCTTAGTGTGTCAGTGGGTATATGGGTGTCTGAGTATGTTCGCAAGTGGGTGTGAGAGAGTATGAGTGGGACTGTAAGTGGGTATCTGAGTGGGCCTGTGAGACTGTGTTTGAGTCTATGAGAGGGTCTGTGAGTTGATGCATGAGTCTCTCAGAAGATCTGTGAGTAGGTGAGAGAGTATTGTGATTCTGTAAGTGGGTGCATGAGTGTGTCTGTGAGTGGATGTACATGTCTGAGTTCATCTGTGAGTGGGTGCATGAGTGAAAGGGTCTGTGAGTTCTCTGAGAGTGTCTGAGTTGTTCAGTGAGTGGATGCATGAGTGGGTTCTGCTTGTTTTCTGCTCATTTTCTGCCTATTATCTGCTCACTTCTGACCTTTATTTTGCCTCTTTCTGCTTGTTTCTGACCTGGATTTTGCCTCTTTTGCTTGTTTCTGACATTTATTTTGCCTCTTTCTGCTAGTTTTTTACCTTAATCTTGCCTCTTTCTGCTAATTTCTGATCTCTATTTTGTCTCTTTCTACTTATTTCTGATCTCTATTTTGCCTCTTTCTGCTCGCTTCTGACCTTTATTTTGCCTATTTCTGCTTGTTTCTGGTCTCTATTTTGCCTCTTTCTGCTAATTTCTGTCGACTACTCAAGAGTTGGCTCGTCCCCACATAACCACCATACTCAAACATAAATGCACCGACAATCCCTGTATATATAAGCATTTATTTGGTTATATGTATGTGTCTAGCTATGTTTATTCCTTTGTATAGATGTATATAATAATTATGTTTAAAACTAAATAGATATTAGTTAGGTCTGCTTAACAAATGTACATATTTCTTATGGTTATATTATTCTATCTTTAACATGTTACCCCATCAGGGGTAACAAGAGCTATATAAATGCAAACCTTTTTCCCTCTTCTATCCCTCTGCTATCCTCCGCTAACATATCCACCACTCAAATTACTTTCATATTTCAATATACTAATTCAACACTAATCCTTTATGGGTTCCAGAGTAGAGTGCGACTCACCGAAAAAATGCTTCAAACCCCCATCAGGGGTACCAAGCACTATATAAATGAAAATCGTTTTTCCCTCTTCTGACCCTCCACTATCCTTCTTAATCCAAATTACTGACTAATATCCACCACTCAAATTACTTTCATATTTCACTATATTAATTCAACACTAATCCTTTATGGGTTCCAGAGTAGTGTGCTACTCGCCAAAAAAGAGCTTCAACACCCCATCAAGGGTAACAAGCGCTATATAAATGCAAACCTTTTTTCCTCTTCTATCCCTCCGCTATCCTTCTGAATCCAAATAACTGACTAACATATCCACCACTCAAATTACTTTTATATTTCAATATATTAATTCAATACTAATCCTTTAAGGGTTCTGGAGTAGCGTGCTACTCGCTGAAAATGCACTTTGACACCTCGTCTGGGAAGTAAGCGCTATATAAATGCAATTACAATACAATACAATTACAATGTATGTAGGTTACTGCCTAAATAAGTAATTTTTATCATAACTATTTATGTAAAATTGCTTCACTAATTCAATTATTAAAAGGAAAAAAATAAATGGAAAAAAATAAATTTGCTTAAAGTACAGTAACACATAAAAGTCTGAGTTTATTAAATAAAACTTAAATTCAGATATATTACCTTCCTAATACATATATACCTTCCATGTACCTATGTATCTTTATATTTATTACTTTACTTCTAATTCAGAATCTCCTATGCACTACCCTATATCTCACCCTATACCTCTCTCAATATATCCTCTACCTCCACTTTCTTACTTTTTCCAAACCTCATTCCACTACTCTCTCAAAAGCACTACCATATTTCTCACCCTATACCTCTCTCAATATATACTCTACCTCCACTTCCTGACTCATCCCAAATCCCATTCTACTACTATGATCTCCAAAATAACCCTTTCTAGACTCTTCCCTCCTCTACCCCTCCTTGCATCATATCAAACCTCTTTTACCATTCATATCTCTCAAACAAGCCTTTCTAAACCCTTCCATCACGTAGCTCTCCTAGACTCATCCGATACATCATTTCTCTCTCTAATCCACTTCTAGAGACTCTTCCCCGTCCACCTCTCTTTTACTCATCCCAAACCTCCTCTTGCTGCTAAGATCTCTAAATAAACACTTTCTAGACTTTTCCCTCTTCTATCCCTCCACTATCCTTTTCGATTCAACTAACATACTCATAGGTCCACTGCTAAAATTAATTTCATATTTCCCTATACTAATTCACCACTAATACTTCTTGGGTTCTGGAGTAGCGTGCTTCTAGCCGAAAAGGGCTTTGATGCCTCATCAGGGATAGTAAGCGATATATAAATGCAATAAAAATTACAGTTACAATTTATTTTGGTTCTTTCTGCTCATTTCTGATCTCTATTTTGCCTCTATCTGCTCGTTTCTGATTTCTATTTTGCCTCTTTCTGTTCGTTTCTGATTTCTATTTTGCCTCTTTCTGCCAATTTCTGGTTTCTGCTTGTTTCTGACCTTTCTTTGGCCTCTTTCTTCTCGTTTCTAATCTGTATTTTTCCTCTTTCTGCTCATTTCTGATCTCTATTTTGCCTTTCATCTAATTTCTGACCTTCATTTTTGCCTCTTCCTGCTAATTTCTGATCTCTATTTAGCCTGTTCCTGCTCGTTTCTGACCTTTATTGTGCCTCTAGCTGCTCGTTTCTGACCTTTATTTTACCTCTTAATGCTCATTTCTGATCTCTATTTTGCCTCTTGTTGCTCATTTCTGTCCTTTATTTTGCCTCTTTCTGCTTGTTTCTGAGCTTAATTTTGCCTATTTCTGTTTATTTATGATCCCTATTTTGCCTCTTTCTGCTTGTTTCAGTCCTTTATTCTGCCCCTTTCTGCTTGTTTCTGACCTCTATTCTGCCTGTTTCTGCTCATTTCTGACCTTTATTCTGCCCCTTTCTGCTCATTTCTTATCTTTATCATGCCTCTTTCTGCTCGTTGCTGACCTTTATTCTGCCTCTTTCTGCTCGAGTCTCACCTTTATTGTTCTTCTTTCTGCTCTTTTCTCACCTTTATTGTGCCTCTTTCTGCTCGTTTCTGACCTTTATGCTGCCTCTTTCTGCTCGTTTCTGACCTTTATTTTGCCTCTATCTACTCGTTTCTCACCTTTATTTTTCTTTCTGCTCATTTTTCACCTTTATTTTGCCTCTTTCTACTCGTTGCTGGCCTTTATCTTGCCTCTTTCTGCTCATTTCTGACCTTTATTCTGCTCTTTCTGCTTGTTTCTGACCATTATTTTGCCTCTTTCTCCTCTTACCCCCCATGGGACAGCAGGGGGAGCCTCAAGGCCCCCGCAGTGCCAGTCATCCCCCTGAATCCTGTAGGAACCGACATTGCTCTCACAGACAGGGAACTGCTAAACATGCTTCTCTCTGTCTGTAGAGCAATCCTTTTGTCTGTTTCCCTGCCCGCTGAAAAGTGTGCAGGGAAACAGATGAAAACTCTGCTCTCAGCAAGCAGCTGCGGTTTCACAGCTCTCGATTGCTGAGAGTGGTGTTCGTGTTTGCTCTGACTTGGCAGGAGCTGTCAATGCTCCTGCTGAGTCAGAGCAAACAGCTATGTGCTGGGGGTGCGCACTCCGGGACATAGCAGGAGCTGGCCTGGGGGGTGGCAGATCTCAGGGCCATATATGGCTCCAGGAGGGGTACCATGTGGTCCTCCTCCTTTGATCTACATAGGCCAGCCCTGGGGGTTGGTGATCCCCATGCCATTTATGGCCTGGGAGGGGGGCCACCCTCCCAATTTTAATATAATTATAGGCCACAGGGAGGTGGTGGTCCCCGGGGAGGTCCGTGCAGCACCACATTACTTTTAATTTAGCCCTGGGGGTGTGGTGATCCACAGGGCTTCAACCCGCCCCAGAAGGGGGGTCCGTACAACCCCCCTCCAAATTTAAAATAAAGCCCCAGGGAGGTGGTGGTCTCCGGAGCTCAAACAAATGATGGAGGGAGGTCTGCGCGGCCCCCTCCATTATAATAGAAAAGCCCCGGGGAGGGGGTGGCCCCTGGGCTTAAAAGAGCCTCAGAGGGAGGGCATTGTGAGCCCCCTCCTTCTTTGATTCCAGCATGCCCTCAGGACCTGGCCCACCTGGGGGCTAAATAGGAGAGAAGCATGGGAGCTCATGCTTCTTTTTTTAAATTTTTTGGCAGGAGCCACGGATCCAGCATGACTCCCACCGACAAAATTAAAAAAAAATATTTTTTGCCCTGCAGAGTCCCAGGGGGACCCCAGGATCAGAATTAGGCAGTCAGGGTATGCGTACCATGCCCACTTTTCTATTTTTAAAATATTATTTTGATGGGTGCCAACACTTCCTGGTTGACTTGTTGGCAGCCAATCAGATTTCAACACGGGGCTGTCGCATCCTCAGAGGATCTGCATCCCAAGATATACAAATTTGTATTTCTTTCAATAACTCAAAAACTACTGAACGGATTTAAACCAAATAACAAAAAGAACTATTTCTGGTCCAAGAGCTAGCTTTCTGCCAAGTTTGGTGTAATTCTGTTCAGCAGTTCGGGCTGTAGTCATGTTGAAATTCTCTTTGGAAATTAACATTGGAAAAACACTTTTTTTGACCCACCCTTTTCTCGGCCCCTGCTTGACGAATCACCCTGAATCTTTCCATGCACAATAAGAATCACCAGCACACTTGTTTGAGAAAAGTTCATTAAGATTTGTCAAACAGTGCCAAAGATATAAGTAGGGCTCCCGGTTTTATAGTATTTATTTTTTTGACATTTCCGTCTGTATTTATCCATATTTATTTTTTGTCATCTTTATATGTATTTAGCCATATTTATTATGGGTTTTGTGAAAAAATAAAACTGAAACTGGCATATTTCCACATTTATTTAACCAATAAATATGCAGTCATGATTGAATGTCAGGTTTCAGTGATATGAACACCCGCAGAAGATTAATCAATGCACTTGTATGAAAATATGCACATTTCAGAATCAGCCTTGTGCATATCTACTGCTGTTTAAGCCTCTTTACTGAAATTCCTTTTTTAACCCCCCTTTCCTATTAATCCACACAGTTACTGGCCTGGCAGTCATGGCAAAGTGCATTTAGAATCACTCAAAAAGCACCCAATTTCCATTTTTATCCACATTTAAAAATAAATACAGACAAGAAAATAAATGGGTTTCTGTCTGTATTTATCTGTAAAAATCAGTAAAAATGGAAAACAGGGAGCCCTATATATAAGCAAGTCAAAAACGGATGGAAACATGGTCCTATCTACAACTAACTACTGGCGACAAAGGTTGCAGGGACGTTATAGTCAAGAAATAACATTAAAAAAGTCAAAATTCGCTAAAAAGCAAAGGTTACAGGGCCGTTATAGTTAGGGAATAGAATTAAAAAAACTTAGAAATTCACTAAAATAAACCAAAGGTTGCAGGGACGTTATAGTTAAGCTCAGATTATACACACACAAAACCATAAAAATTCAGCAGTTTTAGTTACCTATGCTAACTATAATTTGTGCCCATGGCATTTACGGCTTATGACCTCACATATGACATCACTCATGACATGTTCAATGACATCATTTATTACATCACTGATGAAATCTCAAATTACATCATTGATGACATCACTGATGACATCATCGAATCAGTGTATTCGTTTGTTTTAGAGTTTACATAGTGGCAGGTAATTGCCATAATACTTCTCAACCTAACTTTGTCCAGCCTGTGTCCAGCTAATGAGTTGAAGTGTTTACAAACCTCGTGCTCGTAATGCACCATTGGTGTCTAGAGGTGTTGAACACTTTATAAATGTTTGCATTTAAGAGTAACTCTGTGTACAGTTGAGAGCTGACTTGTATTCATTATGTGCCACACAACATTTTGGTTCTGCAGAAAAAATTTCCAACAGGAGAAAGATTCTACTTAGTATATACTAACTTTTGTAAGCAGCCTTGAGTTATTAGAGCGAAACGTGTCAGCATGATAATTAATACTTAACATAGAAGAGTGTGTGCACCAGAGTAAGAAGTTGGGTCTTTAATTGGCAAAGGTTTGCACCCTGTCTAAGTAGGGACCACAATCCTAGTCAGGGTAGTCAGATGCACAACCTAAATTAACCTGTGCTCACCCTCTGGTAGCTAGGCACAGAGCAGTCAGGCTTAATTTAAAAGGAAATGTGTAAAGTATTTATGCAACAGTCTAAATTTAAGTAACACAGTGAAAACACCACAAAAAGACTCCACACCTCTTTAGAAACATAAAGAATATGTATATGAGTTAAACAGGATCAAAACAATAAAAATCCAATAGGTAGAACTTGAGATATGAATTTGTAAAGATTAAACTGAAAATATAATGTTTAAAAATATAAGGTGCAAAGCGGAGACATCTGTTCTTGCATGACAGGGGTAAATTCAAAAGTTCAGAAGCCACAGAGGTCCTAGTGTAAACAGTACCTTTCTGGGGGAAGCATCGATGATGAGAAGCAAGATGTGTTGGTTCCGAGTCACACAGCTGGGAGATGTGTCACTGTCAAACCCTTTGTGCTGAAGGCCATGCATTGTCGTCAAGCCGCACAGTCTAGAGCTGCATCATCGTCAAACCTCTTAGGCTATAGGTGATGCATCATCATCGAACCCCGCAGTTGAGTGCTGCATTGTTGCTCAGCTGCGCAGTCAGCACTGTGGTGTCCTCGAAGCGGCGCTGCATCCACATCTGAGAGAGATGTGTCAGTTCTGACTGGCACAAGTCAACAATGCATGAGTTTTGGTGGAAATCAGCTGAAGAATCTAGTTTCACTGCCCCTCTTGGCAGGGCAGGACTCACAGGTGGCAGAGTGCAGTAGCTGGAGAAGGGTTGAAAGGAGTCCTTGATGTCCCTGAGACTTCAGAAGAGGAGGGAAACCCTTGGAGTCACTTAAGTTCTTTGAGGATGTATATATGCAGGTCCAGTCCTTCTCACTCCCTTGCAAGAGGGAGTAGCCAGCAGGCCAGCAGAGCAAAGCAGTTCAGCAGAGTGGCAGTCCCTCCTGGCAGCACAGCAGTTCTTCTTCCTTACAGAAACTCCACAGGTCCAGAAGTGCACTGAAGTTATGGTGTCAGAGGTCCAGTAGTTATATCCAGTTGTACCTTTGTGTAGGGGAGGTGTCAAAGATAGGCCTTTGAAGTTCACAAGGTCCCTGCCCTTCCTGCCATTGCTCCAGACTCACTACAGGGGGTATTCCGCTCTTTGTGTGGGGACAGGCATAGCCCTATTCAGATGCAAGTGTCAGCTCCTCCCTCCCATCCTGCCCAAGATGACCTATCAGGATGTTAATAGCCCATCAGGATGTGAATGGTCCATCTGGCACACTTCAACTCCCTTTGTATGAGACTGTCTATAGGGAATGCACAAAGCCCAGTTGCCTCCCACCCCAGATGTGTATTCAGAGAAAGGCAGAGTCACAGAATGGTTAAAGTAAGAAAATGCCAACTTTCTAAAAGTGGCATTTTCAGACTTGCAATTTAAAAACCAACTTCACCATAAGCTGTGTTTTTAAATTGTGAGTCCAGAGACACCAAACTCCAATGTCTATCTTTTCCCAATTAGAAAATACACTTATAAAATGTACTAAGGTACTCCCAATGTTAACCAATGGGAGAGATAGACCTTGCGGTAGTGAAAAATGTTTTTAGGAGTTTTCCACTATCTGGACATGTAAAACTTAAAAGTACATGTCAAACTTATTAAAGACATTGCACCCTGCTCTTGGGGTTGCCTAGGGCCTGCCATAGGGGTGACCTATATGTATGAAAAAGGAAGGTTTGGGCCTGGCAAGTAGGTTAACCTGCCAGGTCAACATGGCAGTGTAAAATTGCACACATAGGCTCTGCAATGGCAGGCCTGAGACATGTTTAAAGGGCTACTTAAGTGGAGGACACAATTGGTGCTGCAGGCCCATTAGTAAAATTTAATTTACAGGCCCTGGGCACATGCAGTGCACTTTACTAGGGACTTATAAGTGATTTAAATATGCCAAGTGTGGATAAGCCAATGTTACAATGTTTAGTGCGCAGAACAATGCACTTTAGCACTGGTTAACATTGGTAAACTGTGCAGAATCCTAAAGCCAGCAAAAATGACGACAGCAAAACAGGACGTCAGAAGGCAAAAATGGTCATGGGAAAGCAAGCCAAGGATGCCAGGCCTAACAACCATGTGCTAACCTATGTATGCATGCTTGCTTAGCTTCAGACAAAGGGCTATCTGTAAAGGTCTTAACGCAGTATGATGGGTGCAGGTAGTATGATCTTTGGCACTTTCAGATCTTCATAGCTTTTAGCAAATAGTGTTATTTTTGATAGCTTTTGCATAGAATTTACACTGTTCTTAGTAGATTCTTTTGAATACTCTGTGGTGTATTTCTTATCAGAATTTCTGTATTTGCAAACAGTGTGGTACAGAAAGAACTTTCTCCATAGAGTAAACACTGTTTACAGTACAGTTCTCTACAGATATGAACTTCATTTCTTAATGTAGGTTTGGTGTGTGTCAGTGAGTTGATACAGATAAAAGCTGTCCATAGTAGAGCATTTGTTTTGGAATTGGTATTCCCTATTTTGACTTTCTCTGAACAGTTGCATTGAGATTAAACACCGTATGCCATGAGGGTATCCCATATATATGTGGTTGATTGCAAATTTGAACAACGTGTAAAGCCATAGCAATTATACAGCAATATGTGGGAAAATTAAGCTAGGATAAAATCATCAGTGATGTTGTCGATGATGTCATGAGTGATGTCAGATGTGAGGTCATAAGCAGTGCATGGTGAGGGTGAAAGTTATAGTTAGTGCTGCTAACTATTACTGCTGAATTTCTGTGTTTTTAAGTTCAAAACATTAATGTTGTCACTGAGCAATCCACCTAACTATGACGTTGATTTAAGCTTTGTTTTTTTACAGTGAATTTCAATTTTTTTTTAACAAAAAAGAAAACAGATATTTTCATTATACCTAACTATAGCGTTGCTTTGACTATTTTGTTTTTTTCAGTGAATTTCTGTTTTTTTTTAAAGTATATTAATTTATTTTGTAATGTATGTATGGTAGAATGAGTTTATAATATATGTTGTGTGCAGACATTTTGAAAAATAATGTTTTTTTATTCTAACATAACAGAATATGGTTCACAGTTTGCAAAATGTTTCTAAAACATGTCAGTACTAAACAGATTAATATTCAAAATCTCATTAAATATTGTGTATTTTCTCAGTTCTTGTAACTCTCATATCAAGACATGTTACTAACTATGTATTTTTCAGTTGTGGTGCTCTCAAGAGACACTCGCGTGATCATACAGTTGTAAATTTCATTGCAATCTATTGTATACATTTGTTTATTAACCATGTTTTTAGTTAATATTTAATGCTAATCTAGACTAGAATAGTGAATAAAAGATGGTTGGATATTTATTTTTTAAAGAGATGACTCTTGTGAGATGCTCACTGGAGTTAGATGCACAATCCCCTGCGCGAACTCTGAGGGGGCTGTGCTTTCTGTTTGGCTCTTGCAAAGCACTCGCGAGAGCATACATTTAGAATTAAGTTAATTACAGTATTTTCATGTAATTTTAATTTTTTTTGAATATTATACATGTTGAGTAAGTTAAAAAATGTATTACGTATTGTTCTAAACAAGTTGTGAAACAATTACTTTTTTATGGTGTGCGAGATGCCCACTAGCCTCTTGCAAGAGGTCCGGGAGAGGAAGTACAACCTAAGGAAGGATTGAGATTGGTTCATATAGAAGTTTTTATTTAGACAAAGTTTCTATCCTTTTTGCCTTATTTCGCTATTGGATTTTAGTGAGAGTAGACATATTTGGCTTGCTCTCCTTTCCTGTTTGCCGTTTATCACAAAGATGTCTTCATCAGATTCTCATGAATAGCTGGGGTCCCCGTCACCAGCTCAGCCATCTCAGTCTCCAAAGAAATGCTTGGTGCAGCAATTCTTTGAAATGAGGCCATGTATTAAGAAAGGTTCTGCAAAGTATGTCATCTGTAAACTTTGCCAGAAGAAGTTCATCCAGGGGAGCAGAAATAAACAATATAGCATGAGTACCACAGGCATGTGGAGACATCTCAGATCTACACATCTACAAAGGCTTACATGGGCAGAGTTGGCTCGTGCTGCAGAGCTAGACAACTCTACAGGGACTTCCACATCATTTGCTCTGGGAAATACTGTGCTTGCACAGGTTCTAAGTGCACAAGCAGACAATAACCCTGCTTTCTTGAATAAAGCTCTATTTTGCTGCTTGTGTAAGTAGATAATTTTTTTCATCTGATACAAGCAGGTTTGAACAGGACAAGCTTGTCCAGTAGTTTTTAAAACATTTTTTCCAAATCGTTCTCCTTTTTGTTTTTAATGAGATGTTGTTATGTTTGTTTGACACCTCAAGCTGTATGTTTTTGTCCTACCCTATTAAATCTTTTTAAAATTCAAACAAATATTACAAATGTTTGAAAACACACTTTTTTATAGTTGTTGAAAACTGTTAACAAAAACGGCTCTTTTTAGAGCTACCCTCTACTTTCACGATCTATGTTGTTTGTACCATGTTTCTCTTTTTTCCCCTTCTTAAAATCTCTCGCGGGGCACTTGCGAGAGCCTGAGTAGCGAACAATGATCAACGGCTCTCACAAGCCTCTCACGAGAGTTTGCGAGAGCCAGACAGGCAATTACTCCTGTGCAGTCTGAGGGGGCTGTACTTCTTGGTTTGCTCTCGCACGCATCTCGCGAGATCATACTTTTTATAATGGACTTTGCATTTACACTGAATATATCCTGATGCAGTATGTATAATTTATATACACCAGAATAGTAACAGTGTGTTTAATTTAATGAAATGCAATCCA
Source organism: Calotriton arnoldi (assembly GCA_963921515.1). Classification (NCBI taxonomy): domain Eukaryota; kingdom Metazoa; phylum Chordata; class Amphibia; order Caudata; family Salamandridae; genus Calotriton; species Calotriton arnoldi. The sequence continues at coordinate 3,260 of CAWUFW010026213.1, read as the reverse complement.
ATATATCATCTTGGGGAAAAATACATCTCTTGGATTTAGGAAAAAAAAACGTTTATCTGCATGAGACCAAAATTGGTCCATAGCACACATTAATACTCATATATTTACTTTAAGTCCATTTATTATTTTTAGAAAAAGTCCAATGACTACTTTTTGTATGATCCCACAAAGATCGTAAACTTTTATTTTAGAGGAAGAATTTAGACTTTCCTTTATTACAGTACTCATACCTTATAGTCCCCATTAGTAGGGTGTAAGGAGACACTGTGGTCTCACTGATGCATGTCTACTGCCTAACAACTGTGTATAGAAGACTGTGGGGAGAGACTGGCCTCTGCGGTGAGACCGTGCATGAAGGTAACCAGTGTGCAGAGTAAGGTGTAAAGAGACACTGCCCCTCCACTCACACCTTTCCCCAGGCTCAGCAGTATGCATAGTGGAGTAGGGAAAGTATTCACCTCACATATAAGACCTCACTATTCCATTGCAAGTACTGGCCTCTCCACTGAGACATCTCCCCAGGGAAATAACCTATAAGAATATGGGAATGGATTTTGCTATCCAGTCACAGCTCTCCCAAGCATCACAAACATATACACTAGTTTATAGGGAAACACTGTCCTCTCTACTAAACTAGGACAACATGGATGATCAGTATGGTGTGGGAAGCAGTGGCCTCTCTACTGACAACTTTCCCTAGAGCAATAGGGATATGCCGTGGTGTCTGCTAACACATTTTACCAGGGTGAGAGGTGTCTGTAATTGGCTTTCAGAAAAAGTTAGCTCTCTGATCATACCTCTTCCCATGCTGACAGGTATGCATAGTAGGCTGTAGGGAGTAACTGCCTTGTTTGCTGACACATATCTCTTGCATGAAAATTCTGTGTAGTAGTATGAGTGGGGAGAAACTTGCCTCTCTCTCCTGTTACCTGTGTCTTGGATGATAGGTGTGCAAATTAGGGTGTGAAAACAGGCTTACCTCTCTGGTCACAGCTCTCCCCAAGTTGACAGATGTACAGGTAAGGTGTGTGTATGAAATTACCTCTATGCTGAGGAGTGTGTCTTGCATACAACCATATAGGCTATGATATGGAAATACACTGCCCTGTCAGCTGTGACATCTCCCCAGGGTAACACATGTGCAAAGTAGGCTGTGGGTAGAGACTGCTCTCTCTGCACATACCTCCCTCATAGCGATGAATGTCCAAAGTAGAGTATAAAATGGAGTATCCTCTCTTGAGAACTGCGAGTTTTAGTCAATAATGCAAAAGTATATTGAAATTTATAATAACTGTTAAACAAAGAAATTAAAAGTAATTTTACATTTTGTTATTACAACAAAACAGTTTAATAACAATACATAACTGCAATACCTATATTAACAAACTACATCAACAATTATAAAACAAACAAAACAAACAACCTTAGTAATATAAAACATTATTCTCTGACGCTCATCAGCAGGTGCTAATGTTTCCCCCTTTTTGCTTCCTTTGTCAACTAGATTTTGATGTAGGTAGCACTTATTTTCCTGTCTTTTAGCCACCCTAGCCTGCCAAAGAATCTTCAGTTTCCTGCTGTTTCATAGCATGCTAGGTGGCAAAATAGTCTCAGCAAAGTCGCATATATATAAATTACAGTTTTTACAAAATAGGTCACAAAGCACAGCTCGTGCAAAGTTAGCTCGTGCTGTTGAACTGGAAAACTATTCAGGCTCTTCCACATCCTTCCAACCTGAATACACTGTGGATGATGAGGTACTTATTACTGAACAGCACAGTAATCCTGTTTGTTTTAACAAGGCTCTTTTTTGATGCTTATGTAAGCAGATGATTTTTTTCCTCAGAGACAAGTTTTCATTTTCCTCCTAAAAAACGAAAAATAATCAAAAAGTTAAAAGTTACATACTGATCAATAATTGATAACAGTGATGCATCACAATATTGTCTAAGCTTTACTACATTTTACACCCACAATCACATATTTATATCTAGTACATCAGTAACTTGTTATTTCTTTCGCCTGAAAAATTCCATACTCTCAACCACTCTATTTTCATATTTTCGCAATTAAATTATAATATGCCATGAGCTCTACTTCCTTAACAGTTTATAAAAAACATATTAATCTTTACACCCTTGATAACACTCACCACAGTGTTTCACACTACAAATAGCAATATCACCACTCAAACATCTCATAGGGCTAAAATATATGTACGATAAGGTTCATAAGAACAGTAGAGCCCGTATCTCGCCAAGGTTCGCTCACAGCATGATAGGTTTCTACTGGACAGATTCAGGTTCAACCAATTGCACCATTTTTTGGCATCCCCTTCTGGGTGGATGTGGCCTGAGGCAAGGGAACACTGCGGCTGCAACAATATGTCTCCACAGGATATGTTGCATTTTACCATGTTCTATTCTTATTATAGCTGGCTGAGGAAGCAATTTTTAATCCTTTTGTTGAAATCCCTGAATTTCTATTCAAGTTAGGCCAGCCTTGATGTATCTACAGATGCTTCCAACAGATCATGTTATCCTTACAGTCCTATCCTTTGTATGAGCAGCTTGGGTGACTAGAAGATCAAGATTTGATTAATTGCCCTATCACTCACTATTTTTTATGTAATTTTATCCGTGTCTTTATTGTCTCTGAATTTTGATAGTGAAGTTTGGTTTTGCACTTTTTTTCCCCTTTACGGTGATTGCATTGCTTGAATCAAGACTCTATGATGTCCGTAATGCCTCAAAATTAGATGCTATATTGACCTGAATTCATTATTGAGCCATTGAAATCTTTGTGTACAGAATAGTGTAATGTATCTGTACTTTATGAAGGATAGCTAATGCAGCTGGGCACAGTTTCTCAATGGTTTTAATGAATTTTGCTTGTATTTTTATTATCTTGCATTTATAGAGGATGTGATTGTATCATTCTACAATGTAATGGATTGTGTATTTTATGTGATGTTTATGTGTGATGTTTATGGCAAAAACTGACCGAATAAACATATTTATCCAGTAGAGCTTGTATTATTTAATTTCTTTGTTTTATAATTCACTACTTCCTTTGCTTACAAAAACATACAGTTTGAACACTTAGGGGTCGATTCCGATCCCGGTCGGAGGCGCACCTAATACCATTCGGCCGGGAAAAAAGCCAGGCGAATGCCTGTTTCCGACCGATTCGCACATACGTCCGAACGAGCAAGTACGATGCGCACAACTGTCCAAATCCCGACCCAGTCGTACTCACCC